>JANHJO010001765.1:101829-112896 GCA_032468235.1 Pseudoxyrhopus heterurus | reverse complement strand
TACGGTATTAGGTATTTTCAGAGTAACCCAACAATTCTGTTTGGAACTTAACTGAAAACATTTTACATAAAGCTATAAGCAGCTTTTTCTAAACTACAGATTTAAATGAGATAATGAAAAGTCATGATCTTCTTCCTCTCCCTAGAGAATCTATAATTATTTGAGAATCCTTTGATTAAAAGATTAAAAATAACATAGGAAAAATATCCTTCTTGAATTTCCCTAGGATTTCTTGATTTTCAAAAGTGGCTTAGCTTGGCAGCTCAGGTATGAATTGATTTTATTATTGATTACAAAGTTATAAAAATATTTGGACAAGAGTGATTAATGTTCTCATCTTCACTCATGTTTGCATGATTAAGTTGGACAGATTGTTCACTTGGAACAGAATCCTGTTTGCTAATATGAATGATTTTCAAATTACTTTACTTGTTTAAAAGCATATACAGTAGGTGTCATATTTAATAAAATATTACCAGAGCAACATACCAATAAATAAAGGACACAATAATTGAAACATCTGGTAAAAACAGGATAACCATTGTAGATAAAACTGGAAGCTTAAAAGTCTGGAAAATAAAAATGTTTTTTTGGAAAAGATATTAGAGGAATTATCAGCCAAACCCCTAGAGAAAGCATTCCACAAATGCTTCTACCGGTGATAAACTTACATTAGCATTCATTCAAAAAATTTATCTCAGTATTTACTGGAATCCGAAATCATTTATTATTGCTACAGACCAAAAAAAAATGGGTTGGACCCATTTATTTAAGCAATTTTAGGAGAGCAAGCCATTTAACACATTTAGATCCATTTTAAACCACAGGTTGCTCACCTATTAATAGTCTTTGTATATTGAAAAAAAACTAAATGAATTTGAAAACTCTGTGTATAGAAGCTCAAAGAAAAGATTTCATAAACAGTTGTGAAGCAGAGGCTTGCACTATGCAATGATCTCTTCTCTCTGGCCATAGAAGAGAAACTGTAAGCATTCCTGCATTTCCACAACTGGCAAGCCTCCTTTGCTCATGAAGAACTAAATCTCTAAATAAATAGTTTATGCCACTTACCAGAATCATGCAGATAGTTACACAAAATTTCTCTACATTAATCACTTTCACTCATTATAAACATCTAGACAATTTATTTCTAAATTAATATTGAAAGGGTGAGTCATCTTGTTCATCTTCTTGGAGACACTATTAACCAAAAGGCTACCTGGATTTCAATAGCTTCATAAAACTTATAAAACCTATGAATTAACTTTCTAGAACAGATTGAAGGCGTTGTAAGACCATTATCTTGTATATTAAAATTCAGAGTTCCTTTTAGACATCATGATTCCTCTTCCTTTTCTTTTATTTCATCTTCTTTTTGCAAGCTTTGCTAGTGCAAGATAATATCAAGAATATGGAAATGTTTTCTTTGTCCAGGCCCAGTAATTTCTTTACGCTGTATTACTTTTTAATTTTATTTTATTTGGGCAGGCAGGGATTTTTGGAGATGTGTACATTTAATTAATACAAATAAAGAACTATACAGATATAAAGCAATACCTAAGTGTTTGTATAGGTAACAGCAATAGCCCTCTTCAGAGAATTACCAGCTTCAGGTAGTCAATGACATACTCCCATCTTCTGCTGCAAATAGAAAAGAGTTAAATTATAGTGTCTGAACCAATTTCAGGCTTTCTTTCTCACTGAAATATGCAGGAATAGGATAAAAACTTGTTAAGGGGTATATATTGAACAAGGATTCTTAGAAAAGAGAACTTGTTGGAACTCTGTGCTGTGTTCATACTCTGTAAAAAAACCAGTTTTGTTCAACGGTATTGTATAACCAAACCTACTGTAAATTCGCTCAGAGTAAAGCCATTTTCATGGTCTTGATGGAGATTACCATGGAAGTTCTCCTACACATATATAACCCTAATCCTCAATGGATTATTGAATTGGCTGTAAAATAAATTAGTTGAATTTAGAGTAGTGAAGCTTAAGAGTAGTTAAATTGCAATCATTTCAATAAGAACTAAATGCAGTTGTCTTAATATGGGTCCTACCTGTTTCCAGTAGTATATGCTTAAAATCAGAATCTCAACTCTACCGAGTGAGATTTCCCTTTATTCGGTTTTTGAAATATCCATGCCTTTATGTGGCAATAGCTTTTTGCTTCAGACCTAATTTTGCTGATAATTACTCTTTCCCTATTTCACATGTAATCTTCTTGTTTCCTTTGTTCAATTTTTCTGCAGTGCTGAGGCTGATTTTTTTTTATTAAAAAAGTATGCATTGTTCCTGTCAAGTTGCATAATGTTCATTTATTGTCATTTTTTCCTCCACCAAGCTATTTGCAACGAAAGTCAGTGGCTGTCTTCCCTTGGACACTAATGAATGTATATATTGTTAAGCGCAGAAAACATAGGAGAGTGACTGAGTTAAGGATAAGAGGGGGTTTTGTAAAGCCTGTTTATTTTTTTAAAATGAGTTGAAGTATTTAATATTTTTACCACCATTTACGTGGTTTTGGGGAACCCAAATTATGTCACAATCTCATGCCAAAACTAGCCAAATTTGTTTGAGTTGAGTGTCTTTCTTCCACAAACCATATTTTGTTGATACTTTAAATGTCATTTTAAATGTTTTACTGAAACATGTATTGATGAAAAGAAACAAAAAAACCCCACAAAAACACAAAAACAAAATGTCATCTTGACAAAAGATTTATACATGACTCAGAAAGTATTTATTTCAATTTTGTACCTTTCCATTTTAATACATTATACTGTATTGACTCAACTGAGATAATATAAACAGTCCATTTTAATAATAATGGTTGTGTGTTGTTGATTATTGTTCCCTGCCAGATTCTTTACACAACTTTATGAACTTCAGCAGTTTCAGTTAGAAACAAGTCACATTGGGTACTAATTATTTATCAGGCATATTTCATAAACATATGTATTAATTAATCAATCAATCAATTAATTAACTAAGCCCATGCTTAATTAAACTGTTGGAGAACTTCATCTGCAATTATTTAGAGCAACTGAATTTCAGCATGGAACCTCTGTCATCGTCTTCTGTTTATCTGAAAGCCATTTTTCCAAACTAAACCAAGCTTCAAATGGTTGTGGTAGAATATAATAACAATACTGCATGATGCTTCACTACAATTGCAAGATAAAATATATAGGCCAGCTAAGAGAACTAGATCACTCCCATTTACATGAAAAAAAGCACACTGTGCTTCTATCTTTTGTTGTTATTTGTGATTATCCACAGTGTGATATTTTTCTTTAACTTCATTCATACAGGCTTCATTCTAATGATAATTTTCTGGGAAAGGACAACAGCTCATGTCCTTAAATAGGTTTCTCTAAAATGACATCTTTCTAAATATGTTCCATAATTCTTTGCAATTATGGCCAAAGATCCCAGATTTAGGGAGGTATATACAGTCTTCATGTGCACACAATATGCACATTAATTGGTTATAAAGATGCATATTGTTAGATTTCATACATATATAAACTGTATTAACTAAAAGCTGCTTAGAATGATGCACTCATCCCCCAAAAAACAACCCTGTAGAATTCTAATAGTTTTGTCAAATTGTTGGAGAAAAGTAAATTTAAGATAGTTATCTTTACAACTAAGGTCCTATCTTACATCTAATATTAGATCTTTAAGGTAGGCCAAATCAGAAAATAGCCACACAAGAACACTATTATTATAGCATTTAATACTGTAATAGAATCTTGAAAGGCTAACAGCTTTTCTTTCCTTCTTTCTTATAAAAAAAAATCAAGATATAACAATCTTGATTTTCTTCCTTGGCTCCTCCTGCCTTATCCGGCTAAGCCTATGTTTTCTTAATGGCTATTGCATACCTCCAAGTTTATCTGTGTTCCTCCACAGTTAAAATGAATATATTAATGTTTATTTAATCTATATGTTGCCTTTCTACTCAAGGCATCCAATAAAACAGTTGAATATATAAAGTTAAAAATAGATAACCTCCTTTGACTGCATTTAGAATATCCGTAGAGCTATATCTTTGCCACCAGTTCTTTAATTATTTGTTTTAAGCACAGCTGATGTTAGCAATTGAAGATCTAACAAGTGACAAAGATCAAGTGACAAAGATAAATCTTTACAGATTTTCTAAATGCAGAAAATGGAGGCCATCTGTCATTCATAACTGGAGCAAGATAGTAGAAAGCCCACTCTCACATTCCAGAAAGATAGACAGGGGGAACTCTTCAAATGGGAATCTCCTGCAGATCTTAACACATTTGCAATTGGTTAAAAAAAATAAATGCCTAACCTGTTAAAGGGATAATATGAGTGCCTTTAAGTGTTTCTGGCAATCCACTTGTAACTTTGCAGATCTTTCAGTAGAAACATAGGATCCCTATACTTGATTCCATTTTCTGTCAATTGCAATTGCCTGCAGTCTTTTCAAGGTTAGTGTATTGCAGTAGTCAAAATGAAATGTAAATAATCTAAACATTATCTAGCACACGGGTGTCAATCCGTGTCCCTAGGGAGTTGGGCGGCATATAAATGCAACAAAATAAATAAATAAATAAATAAATCTTGATTGCGTCACATGACATATTGTGATGTATCAAGATGTTTTTTGCCTTTGCAGAGCAGGGGTGGGTGTGGCCTATGCATGACGCATCCAGCACACGGGCTGCCAGTTTAACACCCCTGAGCAGTTTAAGAAATCAGTACCTGGTCCTTGATGTAATTGTGCAAAGCTATTCCTCATAAACAACTATCATCTGCAAATCCAATCACAACTGGAATCAAGGAACGCTTTCAGGTTGTAAATCTCTTTCAGAGAGCAATGCAATCCCACTCAAAATAGACTCAACCTCTCTTCCAGAGTCCTACATACCATTGAAACCTTTATATTGTCTGGTTTTAGTTAAAACTTGTTTCACTGATTGCTGATTTGGACTTGGACATTAGGAAGCAGCAGAGCAATTTCATGTACATGTTGACAGCATAGAAGATGAGATAGAAGCTTGCCAAAGGCCAGAATATTAAAAAAAAAAAGTTCCTTGGAACATCTTCAGATTTAGGTCTAACTAGAAGGACAGATACCACTATTTCTCTAGGCCAAATCCTACCAGACAATCCAAAAGGATATACTGGTTAAGGGTTTTAAAAGACAAGATCCCAGTCCAAAAGCTTCATTGAAATGGATTCAGAAAATCAGTTCATTCAGATGCACCTACAGTTATAAAGTGACTACCTCCTTAGTTATTTTTGATATAGAGAGCCCTCTAATTGTTTAAATACAACAATTCAAGAAAAATATTTCTTTACTACAAGTCTTACTGCAGCATCTGTTAGGCAAGAGGAAACACATGTTACAAAGAGTCATTGATCACCTCTGCTAAAAAATTGTTCTCAATTCCCTATTTAATCAACCCTTTTTAAAGCTGTTGCTATTTTTAAGACATCAGAAATTGAAAAAGGCAATTCAGTGATAAGCTACATCATGAATGGAATCAGGTATTTGAATTCAGGAGTTACTTTTGCAAAAAGTGAAGCTTTCTCCCTTTATATATAAAGCAAGTTGAGTCTCTGGAAGAGACAGGAGCAAAGTGGTTCAAGAAAGATTATAGTTTCTAATCTAGGGAATACAGATTAAGGACCAAATGGAGAGTAGTGCAATACTGGGAAAAGATTGCAAAAAAAAGTGGCTTGGCTAGTTTGCATTAAATTTAGAATTAAGTTCACAAATATACTGATCTTCTTTCCCTGAAAAATAAAATACATCCCTCAAACCCATATTTAATAATCCTGGGTTGCACTGCTGAGGCCTATATGTTATACCTCTAAATTACACTGCTTGAAAGTGAATGGAAAGGAGATTAGTGAAGTCATTAATTTTCACAAATGTAATTTTTAATAATTTTTCATTCAAATGCGGAAAGGTGTACCTACTTTGACTTAAAAAAGACAACTCTGAAAAAAAAATACACAAAAACCCCTCAAACTCTTTAAGTTATCCCATGCTGTATCATCATGCTACTGAAAATACCCATTGCAATTCTCAGTAGCCTAATGAACAAAACAAACCAATAAAAACCCCTAGGTAGAAAATAAAAACAGAAACATTGTCCATCCCAAAGTTGAAAGTTTTAGGGTAAAGAGTACATGACATATTGACTTTAAGGCTGGACTTTGGTTGAGATGGAATAGAATTAGGTGGCTACTTGAGTGACTTAATTAGTGAACAATATCAAAGACATGTCCTGTAGAGTAAAAAGCTATTGTCATTTGTTTATATTCGAAGTGTAGGGTATCATGATGGGTATCTAAGTAATACTTTGGTCAAATGTTTTCTTATGGGAGTGGGGCTGTTCCACAATTGGGCAATTTTTTTCCATTAGTGTTCTAAATTGGCCAATTTACATATATTTAGCTAGGGAGAGTCAAGTAGTGACTTGACAGGCAGTTAAACATTCATTCACTTTCATTCATTCATTAGCATCTATAATTTTAAGGTGGCAGATCACAGAATCTGCTTCAATCCATTTCCCAGTGAAGGAATCATTTACTGTAGCATCCTCAAACATTATTAGGATTTCATAGGAAAGTTGTCAGTTGAAATTAAGGTACTATGTCCTTTGTATTTCCAAGGTCAATTTAAATGTACCATCAGAAAAAGAGAACAAGTTAATTAGGCATAACTTCTTTTTGATAAACTCATGCTGGCTTCTGCTGAACAATATATTCTTTTCTAGATTCTCATGAACTAGTTGCTTAATACATTTGCTCAAATTTTGCCAAGTAGTGATGTCAAGCTGACCATTGTTATCTGTTTCTTTCTCCTACCTTTTTGAAGATAGAAAAAAAATATTTGCTCTGGCACTACTCTTTATGCTCCATGTTTCAACAATACAAAAAGGGTTCCAATATGAGTTCTGTAATTTTCTTCATGTCTCATTGATGTAATTGATGTGATTTAGGAGACACGGTCTTTTTCATGGCAGCCAAGTGCTCCCTAAAAATATCTTTCCTTAAGTTCCCACTCTCTTCTTGTGTTAGTACTTCTGCTTATGTCCAGCTGAACTATGGAGAAGACCAAAGCACAAGATGGCAGTAAGATGGAAGACTTTTCCTATCATCATCCTACTGTCTTCTCCAAGCACTGGAGCTACACAGTCCTTTTTCTTCTTACTCCTAACATAATCCAAATGCCCTTTTGTTGCTTTTAGCATCCCTAGAGTATAAGTTTATTTCAGCTTTTCTGAATTTCTTTTTGCAGATAATAGCTACTTGCTAATACATATCTTTGGTGGCACATATCTACTATTTTCTATATATGTTTAACTTAATTGAGTCAAATGATCCCTATTGCAATCATAATAGTTTCCTAACATTCCCCCATTTTTTCTTTTAATTTGGGGGACTTGCAATGTTGGCTGAGCTGCTTTTTCAACAGATGTCCAGGTAATTGAAGTTTCCCATTATTAGTATCTCCTTTCTGAAAACTTTGTAATTTGGTCCAGGAGCGTTACTCAGATCTTCTGCCTGGCTTGGCAGTCTACAGCACATCTCCCACAATAATATTATGAATCTATGATTGTTTTTTCTTACTTGTATTACTTGTTTATTTTATCTAAATACATTTGACTGGATTCTCATGCTCAAATTCTTGGTTCTGTACACATATTTGCATTTCCTTTGCCTTTCATGCCACTCCACCTCTTTTGTTTAGCCTATACTTTTGAATCAGTTGTATCCTTCAGTCTTTGCATTCCATTCATGTACAGTAGAACCTCTGGTCACGACCATAATTCATTCCATAACTTTGGTCGCAAACCCGATTTGATCGTGACTGGAACCTAATTTTGGAAATTTGGCTTACAAAAAAATTGGTGCAGAAGTGGAAATTGTCCGTGAAAAAAAATGTGATTTTTTTGGTCAGAACCCAATTTGGTTATGGTCAGAAGCGTTCGTGACCAGAGGTTCTACTGTATTTCTCTTTCTCCCCAGGTTTTTGTTATACTACCATATTATATTAGCCTTCTTATATTTAAACTTCTAATTCAACCAGTTTGTTAGCTGTACTCGTAGAGACACAAAAAACTTATCGTCATGTAACATGACTGATTTCTTCCTGTTTTTATAAGCTCATTGTTGAGTGCCTCCACATCCTGTGTATCGGTCCCAATGCCAGGCTCAATCCTTGGCATTTAAGTATTTCTTGGGTTTCTTTTTTTCTCTTCCCAAGGTTCAGTTTAAACTCCTCTGGATCAGATTTACAAGGTGCCATTCAAATACATTCTTCTCAGTTCTTACACAACATACCCCATATCTTGCAAGTGTGTTCTTTCATCATGGAAACACAACCCATTATTGAAGGTTACAAACCATCTACTATCTGAAGCCATTTTGTAGTCAGTTGATTTCTTCCAGTATTTTTCTTTTCTTCATGGGCCACATCAAACTGGAAATAAATGAAGAAAACATTACCTGTCCCCCAACTTCTTTATCCTCTCTCCAATGTTTCAGTGCCTCTTGCAATGTCTTCAAGATGTGTCCAAATATGTCATTTGTTCTTACACTGTTCAATAGAAAAATATATTTTTCATTTGGTTTCAAGAGTCTTGGGAGCCAGTTACATCCAGAACATGAGCCTCGGGAAAGCAGCATGTCAGGTATGTGGCCAAAATTATCATGTGCTAAGTGCACAAAGAATGTCATCAGATAGTTAGAATTACACTGAAAAACAATTGGGAAGATGGAATTGTCTACTCTGATCTGATTGAAAACCTGAACAAGAACACTGAACTATGTTGCAGACCCTTCTTGTGTAAAATGAAATTAAAACTATGGTTATTATTGTCTTGTAAGAAGGTCTGTAATTTTGGACAAAGGTATATGTAACAATAGGGGCCAAATGGGTGGGTGAATTACCACTCAAAAGGCATGGAGCACTGATTCAGCATTTCTTTCCTTAATGGGTTTTTCTTCTTCTGTTATAAGATAAAAAGATGGAGAAAACCATGGGAAAATAAATGGAAAACAATTTTGTTTGAAGAGCCCCATAAAATTCTTCAAATGAAGCACAGCAATTCTACAATAAAAAGCTTCATCTGGAAGCATTCATAGCTCATTCCCCAAGTAATGGCTCTGACTTGACACTTTCTCTCCATATGGCAACAAAATACAAGTTGAGTCTCAAAATATTTTATTCCAAAATCCATACTAGGATAGTTAGAAACAGAGCAGTCTCTTTTGTTACCCCCCACCCACCTTTAATGTGAAGAAATGGTTGTTCACGCTAGAAATTTCTATATTTAATTGCAGTCTTGACTGAATGGAAACCGCAAACATTCTGAGACTGACAATAAAACACATGAAAGATTTATATAGTTTATTTATTCAAATGCAAGCATGGAACT
Source organism: Pseudoxyrhopus heterurus (assembly GCA_032468235.1). NCBI lineage: Eukaryota > Metazoa > Chordata > Lepidosauria > Squamata > Pseudoxyrhopus > Pseudoxyrhopus heterurus. The sequence continues at coordinate 103,462 of JANHJO010001765.1, read as the reverse complement.
GTTACTGAGACTTATGATAAATTCCTATTAACTTTTACTGGCTGAGGTACTCTCACATTTTTCTTTTTATTCTTAATTTCGTCTCTTCCTTATTCCCTCCCCATGGTATGTATTGGGAAGATAAATAAGAAACATTACTTATCTTAACCATTTGATGTAAAAGCAGAAAATATAATGGTGATAGCCTTTATTAGTGAGCCTTATTAAATGTATCTTATTTAACAATTGTCTAACTGATGAGGAAAAAGAGAAGCAAATCCTTACATGGAACATTGCATGAAATTCACAAAGATTTCTCATCGTATCCTGTCCTCTCTTCCAACTCTAGCGTAACAAGGATTTCCAGGAGATTCATAGGATTTGGTGAAAGACACAGTACAAAAGCAATTCTTTTGGATTTTTATTTATTAAAAACATATATCAAGTCTAACATTATCAGTTCATTTTATTTTTCCCAGACCAGCTCTGCAAGCAGAATTTACACTAACAAATGCCCACTGCTTCTTCGTCACCTCCTGAAATGACAGCAGCTTGACTTTTTAAGTGTCTTGTAGTAAGTACTTTTTTTTCTCTTTTCCTATGGAATATCATAGCCGAAGATGTCTCTAACTGCATGTATATTTGCCAGCTGAATTGCTGCTTTAACATGCATATATCTATGGTTATTTCTAATTAATCTAAAATCTATTTACATCCTACTTTAGAAATAAGGAAAAGGCTAGAGGTGTATTAGGTGCCTTCTCCCTAGAAAAGAAACCCTCCAAACACAAAAGAAAAGCATCCAAATTAATAAAAAGGTGGGGCCAATCTGGATAGCAGAGACATTACTGGGATGCAAAGATCTATCTGAGTGATGCAAAAGCTGATTAAGACTTGGAATCTCACATGTCTAAGGCCGTTTTGTAGGTAAACTGTGGTTTGGGGTTTCGGGTTGTTGTGGATTTTTTTTAAGTGCCATGGGTTAGTGGTTGAATGGACTTCCCTTTCACTCTGTCTTTTGGACAAATCGCATCAGCAGATTAGAGACTTTTTAGTCTTTGGCTTCTGACAAGAGGGGCACCACATCTAAGCTGCAAATACAGTGCAAAAGCTCTAGAGCAGTTCCCTGGCTGAGAAATTCTGGGAGTTGAAGTTCATTCATCTTAAAAGTTGCCAAGGTTGAGAAACACTGCTGTAGTGTTAGTGATCATGTGGAGTTTTGCAACCAGTTATGGCTGCTAAAAGCAACTCCTAATACAGGTAGACCTCGACTTAGAACAGTTCATTTAGTAACCGTTTAAAGTTACAATGGCGCTGAAAAAAGTGACTTATGACCATTTCTCACACTCACAACCATTGCAGCATCCCATGGTCACATAATCAAAATTCAGACGCTTGGCAACTGATAGTTATGACCGTTGCAATGTCCGTGGGTGAATGTGACTCCCACTTTACCAGCTTTTTGGTAATCAATGCTTTTAAAAAGCCCCAATATTGTACTTATTGCTATAATTTTCATTAATAGAACCAGGTTGGTGCAGTGGTGGGACAAGGGGAAAACCATGAATTCTAGTTGCAGGAGCTGCAGTGGCTCAAGTGGTTAAGAACACAGAACTGCAGATCAGCAGTCTGGCTGATCGAATCCCACCAGCTC
>JANHJO010001765.1:56583-69618 GCA_032468235.1 Pseudoxyrhopus heterurus | reverse complement strand
CTCAGCTGTGGGTCCAGGAGGACGCCCAAATTTTTAGCCCGTTCTGAGGGGGACAATTTTTCCCCACTCAGAGCCAAGGATGGACGATTGATATGGTCCCAGGGAGGCAGTACCCAGAGCCACTCGGTCTTGTCTGGGTTTAGTGAGCCTGTTCACTCCCATTTTCTTCTTCTTTTGCCTTTAATGTTAGAACCTGAAGCTGTCCAATCAATCTGTTGGCAGGAAATTCAGGACAGACAAAAAGAAGGATATCTTTACTCAGTACACATGTGATTTAAGGAATTTGTTGATGCAGGATGCCTTTCAGTTGGAGGAGAAGAGGATTAAGGAGAAAAACATGGTGGAGATAAAGGTTATTCCCATCCATTAGTCTGATGAAGTGATGTGATTTCTAGGTTGAGAAACCATTATTGCAGGAAAGAACTCTTTGCCTTCCCATCCTGCTTTTGCACTTCCTTTTATCAGTTGGTCAGTCACATTGCAAAGCAGAGTTGGACTAGATGGGTGTTTTTATAAGGAGGCAAAATAAGCTTTTCCAAAATTTCCATTGAAGTGCGGCTACTACTTGTAGCTCCACATTTTTTTTCTCTTCAATAACTAGAGAGAAAAATTGCAGATCCGCGTGCATTGGCTTTCATTTTAGCTATTTGGGAGTGTTTTTTAGTTCCCGATTTACTCCTGAACAAATTGGGACTACGTCTGCATTTATAGGTAAGCTATTGGTTACCTGGGATTTCTCATAAGCTTGGCCTCTTTTCCTTCATTGTCCGCAAAGCAGGAACTACCTGTTTTCTGTTGCTAACCTGGAGTCAGATTGATTGGGCTATGTGACATTAATTACACCCTTTCCCACGTACAAATCTGTGATGTTAATTCTGCAGTGAACATTTAAAAGCTTATTTGACATATAAGTTGAAAAAAAAGTAGAAACGTAACAATTCATTATTCCCCCAATCACTAAATTATATTTTTTTTTTTCCCTATCCCAACTCTTGAACATAACAGATGAAAATTCCTGTAAGTGCCAGTTATTCCCAATTTCAAAAGCAGCATCGTTTCCTCATCTCTGAGAAGCCCAGCCTTTTCACTTGTTGACACAGCTTCCTCCTATAATCTCTGCTGGAATCCTTTTCCGTCTTCAGGGTTTTTCCAAGCTCATACTGACATCATTTTTTCCAAGCTATTTTATCTCGACAATCTTCTTGTGTACTCTACTCTCAACCCACAATCCATGGCTATCTTAACATGGATTATTATGGCGTTACCCTCCCTAATTTTATTCATTTCACCTTATTTTAATGGGGTTTGGTTCTTTTCCCCATCTATTATTTTCACCAACATTTGTTTAATTAGCCTCATCTACAGAGGCTTGGGAAATACCAGATCTTGCTTATTTTGAAGTCAAGTCCTATTCAGATGCATTTCTTATTTGCTTCTCTCAGCTGATATCCTTTAGCAAAGGATGAGTGGGAGTATCTGGGGTGATTTAGCTACTGGGATCTAACTTCTAGGTTATAAGTAACAAGTTCCTATTTCTGCTGTAAAGCATAATACCTTGATTTTACTTTTTCTTTCTCTGCTTGGACTTCTCTTAAATGCAGTTCCCCAAAAAACCAAACATTGTATAAATTTGTGTTGTGGGATATCATACTTATAGCTGGATGTGAATAAAAAAAAAATCTTCAGTTTTGAAATCTGTTCTGCTACCTACTGCATCAAATGGAGTAGATAAAGTATCCACATATTATTAACAATTGTTTAAAGTTGCTCTGGTCATCTTTAATTCCTCTTAATATAGGTAGTCCTTGATTTACAACAGTTCATTTAGTGACCATTTGAAGTTATAACAACACTGAAAAAAGTATGACCGTTTTTCACACTTGTGACATTTGCAGCATCCCCATGGTCACGTGATCAAAATTCAGGCACTTGGCAACTGATTCATATTTATGACGGTTGCAGTGTCTCAGGGTCATGTGATCATTTTTTGCACTCTTCTGACAAGCAAAGTCAATGGGGAAGCCAGGTCACTTAACAACCATGTTAATAATTTAACAACAGTGATTCACCTAATAACTGTGGCAAGAAATGTAAAATGAGAAAAATTTACTTGACAATCGTCTTGCTTAGCAACAGAACTTTTGGGCTCAATTGTGGTCGTAAGTTGAACTACCTGTATAGGGGATATGCAATTCAAATTTTCATCTAATATACGGGCCATATAAATGCTTAATTTTCATAGGATTGTGCTCATTGTAATTTACTATTTGTATTGAGGAAAGTTTAGTTTTTATGCACATAACCATATATTCAGAGAAATATTGGAAACTTTGAAAAAAACATACAATTCCCTCCAAAATATTGTAATACCAGTTCAACAATCATAGTGAGTGCATTTCCCTGTTTTACTTAAATGAAAGGGAAACCAGTATATGTAAAATGCATCACATTCTATTTGGTTTTAATACCATAGTTTTGGTATTAAATGATTGTTAACATAGGAAAGCAGCTCAGTTTTTTATATAATGGCTAATTGAATGATTACTGTTTAAAAGCATTTCAACTAATTGCAAATTATATATTTCAAAATAAACTACTTGTCACTATCAGGGAATAGCTTTACAAGTTAATGAAGTTATGCACCCAATAGTAGGCTCACTATAGGACTGTCCTACCAATTTTGTCTAAAATCAAATATATCTATATTGTTCTTTGATTATTTTAAATATTTGATTTATAGACATTTTGTATCTTTCTACACAGCTGATACTAAAACGTATAGTGACTTTCTTTAGCATACACATAAAAGGAAGCTGTTGTAAAAAGGGATTACTATTTTTCATCAGGAACCTGAGTCTCCTCATCCTTTCATATCTTCTCTGAAACAGTTCTCCATACCTCTATGGAAACCTATCGTTTCATTATCAGCTACAACTTTTATGAACCAACTTGGTCATTCCAGGTTTAACAGATGTCCCCTGCTTCTTGTAGCTGCCTTCTCTTCACAGTCTAGCATATTGTATGTCTTAAGAGAGAATTTAGGATTTCTTCTTCCCCTTTAGGCACAAAAAACAGGACCCCAGATTTTAATGTTCTGGTGTCAAGAATGAACACTGAAGCCATAGCAAGGTTTGAGGATGGAGGAGGGACATCTGAATGAATAGGGGGCCACTCCTCTTTTTTGCTCACCTCTTGGTGGCAGCCTCCAATTACTACATTTTTCCTGATGTAAATAGCAGCTGATTTAATCTGACAGCACTGTTCAAATCACCATCATTGTTTTTCCCTGGTTTCCAGGGTTCCAAAGAGAAAGTTGGTCATGCGAAACAGTTGGGAGTGTTCCTGGCACCTACCTTTTCCAAATGATTAACGGTTCTCCATCAGTGTCCCTGAAATGCGGTGTGTGAGTTTGCTTTGGAGCTGACACTGCCTTTACCTGTCTCCATGCTCTGCTAACTCTGTGTGCAGTGGCCCGTGGTTATTAAAATTCCTGTCAGTACAGGAGTGGTTTAGCCTGCGTTCTTGTCTTTAGGCATCATGGGTTTCTCTGAACTTCTCCATTTTAGGCAACAGCCAGTCCAGTACATGTGCCTGATTGCTGACTTAGAACTGATTTAATATTTTGTGCTTCTAGCTTAATATTCTTGTCTCTGTACCTTTCACCTATGCTCAATTATGATGGAATTCACAAAGCTAATTTTTTTTTAAAAAAATGTTTTAATACCTGAAATGCTAATGGTTGTTTTACCTAGGTGAAGCAAACTTTGGTGACAGCCATTGATGGATTTTTTTCTGTAGTCAGAATATAATGAAAAAAGAAAGAAAGGAGTAAATATTTTTGTGCCTGCTTGCACATCTATGTTTTATCCAAAAGATAAACCCCAGATTGACCTTTCTTCTTTGCATAAATACATTATAGAAAGATAGAAATCAAGGGGGCTTGCTTCCACAAACATCACCCATATTTTTATTAAAAAGTTAAAATTTCGTGATTTCAAGAGCAACCCAAACAAATAATTCCTTCTTGCTGAAACCAGGGAGTACTTAATTTTGGTTGTGTCATGGCTAACAACTTATAAAAGGCACATTGTTCAAGTTCACAAGAAAAAAACAACAGCAAAGCAAAGTATTGGAAGATATTTTTTGTTTTTTCTTCTTTTAAAAAGTTTTTGTTTGTCACAGGAAAAAGAATGAGGAAGTGGCTAGACAAAACTTTCTAAGGCACAAATTCTGATTTGAAGGAGCCACAATAAGAAAACCTTGCTCTGTTACTAGCCAATTTCTTCTCCGAGAAGATTGAGATCTCTCCTTTCTGTTGCATAGTGAATGGAGATGTAGAAAGTAGCATAAATGAGCTTTAACTTCCAAATAATCTTCATTTTGGCATAATTAGGCCTGCCATAGAAAAGAGATGTAAAAAAACATCTCCTCGCATATATATACATATTGTTTTGTTTTGTTTTGAACCAATGCAGAGAAAACATGTCTTCCTGTAATATACACAGAATGATCTCTCACATTGTGAGAGATGTGAGAGAAATATCCTTCATTTTGGCTAATGGCTGAAGAAGCACGTCCTTCATACATACATAATTACTCTATCACTCTCTTCAGGATAATAGGAGACAATAATACAGGATATCCAAATATTTGAAGTAAAATGTTTTCAAGCCTGTGTCATACTGGGAACTCCATTTAGTGTACATGAAATGAAGTATTTCCTCTGTTGGATGTGATTTATACTATCACATTCTGAAGTTCATTAAAATGTTGAATTAGTTAAAATGTACATTTTATGGCACACTGCAATCTGCCCTTCAGGTACACCATTGGCGGCTTTTAAATGTATTTAACTGTGATCCAACTAAGGGAAACTGGACGTCTACCTGATCAGGAGTTGCATGAAAAGGCAACTTCCTGATGGATATGCACTCCGAGGACCAAGTCCTGTGGAACAAAAATAATGTTGCTCTTGAAATTCCATTAGTGATTCTTGGGGTACTTAAAAATCTCTGAGTAAATTCTGCTTAAGAATTTTTTAAGTGATTTGCAGTGTTGAGTATTCCAGCTCTTGAGTTGGTCTGTCTTTATAGGATTACTGTGTTTATTTTTACTGAGTTTTCTCTATAAAATAAAAGGCTATCTCATTCCAATTGGGTGTATAACTTGTTGCTTAAAAAGAGACTGGTCTGCCAACTGTTGTGAGCCGCCCGGAGTCCTCTGGGAATGGGGCGGCATAGAAATTCCAACAAATAAATAAATAAACTGGGTCTTCAACAAACCCCTTAGATTTTGCCTTCCCAACTAAGCAGCAAAATTAGAACATTTGACAATTCCTTTCTGTAGACATGTGTGGCTTTTGGGTTTCATCTGATTTGACACGTGCTAAACTTAGCTAAGCAGAACTGTCTTATGTCAGGAAATAAAGTAGGATTGGGCTGAGATACATGCATTCCATCTTAAAACATAGGATGAAGTTGTGTTGGATCTTTTGAAAACCCTATCTGATCCAGTATCAAGACAGTTTATAATTTAAAAAAAAATCACTCAGTTTACTCCCCTGACCTCTAACTCCTCTTTTTTCATTCTCAGGTTGATACTCCTAGCACAGGCTTTCTAGCAGAAGATTCAAAAGAAGCGATCGTGCCACCTGACCAAGTAGACGGGAGCAATACTGTAACCAGCACTCTTACCGTGCAGGAATATTTTGCCAAGTGCATGATAAAACTGAAGAAAACTCAACATTGCACCAAAGTAGAGCCAAGTAATTCTCCTCCAGTGATGGTTGAGAAATTGGAGTGTTTGGAATCCCAGACAAAGAAGAAAAGAAGACATAAACATGCACAGGATGAGGCTGGAGAACCAAAGATTATCTGCACTGGGATAGTAGATTCAAGGAGAGATGAAGCGGACACCCAGAAAAAGAAAAAGAGAAAGAGAAAGAAATCTAAACATCTGGATACCACTAATGATCTTATTTATAGTGAATCTCAAATTGATTCTCAAAACCAAAAGGCAAGACAATGTTCCTTTGAACCATCTAAGGAAGGGAATAATGATTTAGGAGAGCAAAAATCAAAGAGAAAGAAAAAGAGCAAAAAAGTAGACTGGGATGTAACTGAAGATAATGCATAAAGAAGAAATGTTCCAGTTAATATAAATCTGCATGTTTAACTTCATTGAAATATACCTAGATTTCCAAATTTAGCCAAATAAATAAACAACATTTTATAAAACAGATGTGGTCCTTATTTGTTTACTTATTTCAAATTTAGAAGGCCGGCAACTCTATAAGCATACAACATTAAAAAATACAGTAAAGGTAATAGAAGAACTGTGTATGTCAAGAAGAGGAAATATTCAAATTAATTTTAAAAACTCATCCCATAAAAAGACTTGCCATCCACCTTAACCAAGAAGTGGGAGAAAAGCCTGGTTTTTAACAAAGAGAGTGGGGAACTTGCGGATATTTGTTGTCTTTGTCCCCTCTCATATCCACCTTTTGAAAGATTCATTACAAAAAAAGGATTGGTGGGTGTTAGTTGGTTGAGAGATTTTTCAGGAAATCCTGAATCTTCTCATAATCTCTAGTTGTTGCACTTCTACGGACTTGCATGTCAATAACAAGCATCAATGGAGCTCCTAATTTTTTGGGAATGGAGAAAATGGAGTGGTTAATTCATGGTTTGCAATATCCATGTTCCTTCTTTTCTTGACACACTTAAAAAGAACATGGTATAATTTGTTTATTTATATAATTTATATGGTTTCTCAGTTCAAACAATGTGATTTTGGGTGGTGTATAATGGAAAATTAAATCAGCAATACATGACAATCATTTATTATTTTTTCCTGAAGAAATAGTGGATCATTGCCTGTTAATGCTTTCTGATCTGAATTACTAACTCATTGTTGGCTATTTTATTGCCTATAGCGTTCTTTTTCCTTTATGGTATTCCAAAGGATAATATAAAACTAGGGATAAAAGCTGTATTAAATGAAATGGATGAGTATACACAAATGTAGATACACTATTTTTTCTTGCTCTTTTCCTGCTTCAGTTGGTCTCTTTTTGAACCACCAACATAAAAAAGTGCAAAGTATAATAATATTAACAAAGAGAGGTCCAATCTTAAATAGAAAATAAAGTACCAGTCCAACAAAATAAATTCAGTATGCATAAAAGAGTAATAAACTTGCTGCTTCTTTTGGAAAAGATTGGGAGATCATCTTTCGCATGTCAGGTACAGTATGCTTTATTCTGCTCTGATCTATGAATACTTCCGATCTTTTCTTTCCCCCAATTTAGCCCCAAGCTTATTTGGTGTAGCTTTCTTTGAAAATGTAAATGTCTTAGATGTCCAGTCTTGTATATCGGAGGATCTTTCTTAGAACAAAACAACTTTTATAACTATGAGGGGAGAACTTACATAGCAGCCAATAAAGTTCAAGCTCCCTGGTCCAAACTACATATCTTGGTTTCTTATTTTGCTTCTTTTAGATTCTCTCTTTCTTAGACTGTTACATCAGTTAAGATTTTGAGCAAAGGCCATATAGTAATAACTTAATATAAACCAAGAACTATGCGTCCTAAAAGACTAGCAGATTCATCCTTTCCCAACATGTTAAGCTACAACTGGCTTGGACAACATTTTCTGCCTTTTTGTACCTTACCTATGTGGCCAGGTGCTAGAAGCTTTTTTTATACTTCATTACAATCATTTCTGTATCCAAACTAACAGAAATAAATGTTAGTTTATTTCTCTGAAAGGAGATTAATATGACTGAGCAGAGTTCTGTAGCTCTTAGTGAGTAAATCTTAAATCTATTTAATAGGCAGCTGAGTAAAAACAGTAATAAGAAATTATCTTCATCAAATGTATTGCATACTCTACTGGCACAATCTTTGAACAGAACTCGTTTCTGAGTCCTTCCTGACAGACAGAAGAATTAATCAGTGGAACAACTTGCCTCCAGTTGTGGATGCTCCAACACTGGAGGTTTTTAAGAAGAGATTGGACAACAGTTTGAAATAGTATAAGGTTTCCTGCTTGAGCAGGGAGATTGAACTAGAAGACCTCTAAAGTCCCTTCCAACTCTGGTATTGTGTTATTCATTTGCCTCAGTGGGTGGCAAAATTTGGCTACACTTGATTCTTCTAGTGTTTTGTAAAGATACATGGTATAACTTAAAGATACATGGATTTCAATTGCCAGAATTATCCAACCATGAGGAATGAAGTCCACATATCTTCCACACAGTTTCCAAGGTTGAGACGGTCTGGATGGTTCTTGGAGGGACACTCCAAGTGCAATGGGCTAGACCAAGGAAGACCAACAACCACTTTTATAACATGCCAAGACACAGGCAGATGTTTCTGTGTAAGTGACTGGCACTCAAGCTGAAATCCAGGGTAACTATTTTACTTTTCTTTCCAATTGTTTATTTAAAAAAATAAATTATTGCACTTCATTTCTTGAACTTCATGGTTGACACTATCTTCCCCCTCCTGTCTGTATATCTATATAATATACTCCTAGTAAAGAGTATAAAATCCTATGAACATTTAACATTACTCTACACACACACCCATGCAATGTAATGTCCGAGTAAGGAAATATAAGATCTGTAAACATTGCAGATTTTGTACTTATTGGTCACAGCAGAGTCATCAACAAGGAAGAAGGGGGAAGCATCTGGCCTTACATTTAAGTTCAGCATAATTAAGCCTTTTAGACTAAAAATCAGAGCTGGCCACTGGTCAAAGGAGTTTTAATTGATGGAAACAAACACTAATTTTAGTACCCAGCTCTCATCCTTTAATGGTCTTCAAAGAGCTGTTTATGTGACTGAATCATCCAAAAGTTAGTTCTAATTAAAGGAAATAGTTGTTTTCTAGATTTGATTTTCTTGGTTATAACAGAGTCTTGCAGTTGCCAAAGTAAACAGTTAATGTTCTCAATCTTAGTATGCCCTATCAACCAATTGGAGAATGCAGCCCTATCCATCATAAGCACACCGAATGGCAGACTTAAATGTCCAGTTTGGGGGGAAATTTAAAAATCAAAGTCCTCTGGTTGGCAACCAACTTCCAGTGAAGAGCAGGACATGAATACAGTACCATTCTCCTGCCCTGTGCCTGTTTCTCTCCCAAAGAAATCTAAACTTAGAAGACTGGAATGGAGGGGGAACCTTCTGATTGGGAAGAGAACATTAATGAATCTAATACTGTACCTATCATAATCTATAACAGTTTGATCCTATAGGATAAATGAGAATGATAGGAAAAGCTTCTGCCAAGACAGTAGCAGTCAACTCAACAGAAGTCATCCTACATCCTTTGCCTGGTATCTATTAAGGAGACCAGAATTAGAAAGGGCTGGACAAATAATATGAGTTGCATATGCTTAATATATTTCACCTGATTATAAAATTAATCCATTGGGGGGTGGTTTGCAAGAAGTATGGAATTATAAACTAACTAAACAAGCTGGAGTTGCATAATATACCCCCCCTGCAATCATTTACGGTAACACTAATTAAAGTTAGTGTATATAAGTAAATTCATCTAGTAGGTCTTTAACTGAGTCATCTAAGCATGTTCTGAACACGCTTGTGTTTCTCAAAGAACAAAGATCTAGAAAGGGATCGAATGTTTCAGAGCAGAATGTTAGGAAAAAATGTTCATAGGTCTCAGAATTTGGGAGCATGATTTTATTCATAATTTACTCAATAATGTATAAATTGATTTAAATGCTTTATACAATGAGATTTTACAGTTTGTGAAAGAAGATAGTATTCTAAGGTTACTTGTCAAACATGAAACATAAATTATTAAGTGCATCATTAGATTGGAAAAAGTAGAAGCAAACAATTTAGGCAAAAGCCTTTCAGTTATCTAAAAGCTCCAGTTCTCTTGTTTGTGCCTCAGGTAATTCCAATAAACTGCTTCTTTATAAAGTTTAACATAGAAATGTATTAATGATTTAATTACATGAATTGCACAACATGCTCTGCTTTGTAAAACCTCGTAAAATTGTGTTTGTAAATCGTTTATACTACTTTATCTTAATCTGCACTGGGGTAACAAAAAGATATGGTGTCCAAGAGTATCGTTTAAAGATTAATGGGATATGTTTTAAAATGCAACTTAGATTTGATTCCTAGTGATTATATTGCTTGGCAGCAATACTGAAGTGGTTTCCTTTGCCTCCTCCTGGATTTTTTTTTTCAGCTTCCCAATCTAATCCACAGCCAGAGAATTTCCTGGTTGTCTCCCATCCGAGTACTCACCAAGTCTGCCTCTGCTTAGATTGGCCCAAATGATTCATATATTTATTTTTATTTATTTATTAAATTTCTACACTGCCCATCTCACCCAAGTGACTCTGGGTGGTTTACAACATCATGATAGTATTAATTCTTTGTGCCCACAAAACACACAAACCAGGAACATTTGGCAATTTGATTTTAAAATATCTCACTAATAGCAAAAGCCCACACCAACAAGGAATTAATGTGTTCATCTTGAATTATACTGTAGTATTACAATAATTTGCTTCAGTTTGGAAAGAATATCATCCCTTTGATATTTAAAACATACCAAATTTGATGTTTAAATTTGATGCTTAAACTGAATTTGGGAAAGAATCATGTATCAGGGTCATTCCTTGCAATTCCTTGCCTGGAAGGAGTTCAAAAGATTTCTATGACGCTATAGCCAGCCACATACACTGAACTATATAGATCAATAGTTTGAGGTGAACAAGTTATTTAGCTTCATGTATTCCTAAGGATAGCATTGTAGATGGATACATTTATATCAATGGGACCAACCTTATTCTATTCACAGGAATATACACTCCAAAGAAATAAGAGAGAGGGAGAGAGGAACTGTATTTCCCACCTCCTATTTCTATTTTTATTACATTTCTATTTTTATTACAGATCCTGAAGATGAAACTCAAAATACTTTTGTCTACCTAATGAGAAGGAAGGATTCACTGGAGAAGAGCCTAATGCTGGGAACAATTGAGGGCAAAAGAAGAAGGGGACGACGGAGAATGAGGTGGCTGGATGGAGTCACTGAAGCAGTCAGTGCAAGCTTAAATGGACTCCGGAGGATGGTAAAGGACAGGAAGGCCTGGAGGAACGTTGTCCATGGGGTTGCTATGGGTCGGACACGACTTCGCAACTAACAACAACAACAAACTGGCTGACTTCTCTTTAGTGTTGTCTAAAATCAAAGCTTTTGGCATCTTTTTTAAAAAAAATACTTTTATCCTTATTATGTTAATAAATGACCCTATGTAAAGTATAGCAAATAACAAGAAATACACTCAAGGCTGGTTGTATATATCACCTTGATTTCCTTCCTGAAATCAAGATGTTGGATTTAGAGCATTCAGCTTCTCTAAGTTTTAGGGTAATACATTACTTCAGCAGGAAATTTGCTGCTTGATATAAAAAGTGCAGTGTTTCCTGCAAAGAAATTAAAAGGAATATCCAAAATGCTATATTTCCAAACCAATATCCCTTGTCTACTCTTAGTGGATGTCATATGTCTTTCGGCACTAATAATGCAAATGCCCCTTACAAATCATGTCTCTAGAATTTATTCTCACTAGATTGATCAATGATCAGGCCAATTCCAGAAAAGAAATCCACTCTTTCAGTAGCAGCTCCTGAACAGATTGGCCAAGGTACATTTTTGTTGCATTTGCCATTAAGTAATGAGTGTTGGGTCCATACTGGGTTCACTAAAATAATAAAGAGTTTTTGCAAAAAAAAAATCTTCCAGTAATGTAGTAAACTTGCAGATATAGAAATTTTATTCCAATCAAACAATACCTTGCAGGCATGAAAGCATATACCCTGAGCTCTCTTGTTTATAAGATTTTGTCTGTTTACTGGCAAGAAAGGACCAGTTAATGTACTAACAATTCTTCTGCATTGAATTGGAAGGCCACACATGTTTTTGAGTTCCATATTAAAAGGATTATCTTTGCTGATATTGACAGGCATAAGGGAAGCTTTTTTGTGATATCTAATTTTGTTTCTGGAGATAGGAAGATACTTCACTGCTGGCTATATATTAGTTCATGCTACATTTTGTGTATAGCTGCACATACTAATATTATAATCTTTACATTTCAGCATGTATCTGCCTAATAACAGAAACTCTTTTGCTGACCCCAATGGGTATTTGTACTATATGATGTGAAACATAGGACTCTTTCATTACAATAAACCAAGACATTTGATTGCAACATGGTTCATTTTTGTATGTTCTTTAGCATTTTAAGATATATTAGTGCAATTCCTTATTGTAATAGATTTATACTTTTAGAACGATTTGATCCTTTGTAAAATTGGCAGTACCTGCTTTTGATTAATTTCCTGCCCCCCCCCCAAAAAAAGTAACAATTTTAGGAAACTAAGTAAGGAATATGTGGAAGGAAATGTTTTGGAAGACATTCCATAGCATCTAAGAAACAGTTTCAGTTGCTATCTCAATGTATTTTGTGCAAACCAACTGCAGAAAAGATGGACTTGAACAGAGGACTTGAGGCACAGAGAAGACATTGTATTGTTTTCTAACCTACTATCACAACTTTGTTACAGCTCCATGATGAAGCCTACACTTCAGTCATATAGTGCTTGGCAGAGACATTCTGCATTTTTTTCCCTGCCATTTCTCATTCAGCTTGATGAAAGAGAATTTGCTTTAGAAATGATTTCAAAGGAGAACAGCTTTTTGGCAAAACTCCAAGTGCTAAGTTGTTGCATTAGATGACCAAATGGTGTGTGTGTGTATGTGTGTGTGTGTGCGCGCGCGCACACATACACACACACACACACACACACACATCTCCTTTCCTTCATTGTTTAGGCTCTAGTGGCCTGCCACCTTTCTAGTTTCCCACATTTCAATTTTTATTTATTTATTTGTCAAAACATCTATATATATAAAAGAGAAGTCCATCTGGGAGTTAGTTTGTTTGTGCTCTATACAAACTCACATTTCTCCCCCAA
>JANHJO010001765.1:35412-56483 GCA_032468235.1 Pseudoxyrhopus heterurus | reverse complement strand
GGATGGTAGAGGACAGGAAGGCCTGGAGGAATGTTGTCCATGGAGTCGCGATGGGTCGGACATGACTTCGCAACTAAGAACAACAACAAAATTCTATTTTTTTTTCCATAAACCCATAAATTCAACATTTCTGCAACATGCATAACTACCGGTAGATCGGGTTAAAATTACCTAATGCTTCTCTACATACAGTATGCTATATTTGGTTAGTGTTTGTCCTAGTTTTGTTTTTTGTACCTTGCATGTTATATAAATCCAACTTATTTAAGGGACAGCTACCAGCTTTGAGCTGCAGAAATCTGAACAACAGGATGACAGCAAAGAAAGTCTTTGAACGCTAATCCAGCCCTATTTTATTTGTCAATGTATTGTGTGACCCTGGAAAATGGATTAAGTTAGCAGCAGTCTAGGTGAGTATGTTGTATGTACGTTCATAGGTGCAAATTCACACATACAAAAACCCATTTGGAATAAGAATGAATGAGCTAGGTCTATAAGAAAGTATTGGAAAGTTCCTGTATACAGTATATGCCTTTCTCAGGTCTGGAAGCTGAGAGGTGTTGCTGAATCAGAGAAATTTGGTTATTCTGGCTCAGGTGGAAATAGAGGAAACCTTGCAGTATTTTCTTTGCGTCTTATACTTCCTTCTGCCCACCTTTCTTGGTAATGACATCACCATTATCAACCTCTTGAAACAAGAGCATGTGTTGTTCTTTCTAATGCAGGGATGCCCTATAGGTGTGAACATCTGGGGACCGGTACCAGCCTATTGGGACTCACGTCTATTAAAAGAGAGGCCAAAGTGTCCCTAGCTCTTCATATCTGGAAGGCTTGCCAAGTTGCAAGGTGGGGAGCGGCAAGGAAGGCTGTGCGTGGCAAATACGCGGGGACGGCGTCGACCCATGTCTATCCCAGATCGTAAGACGAGCCTTGCCTTTGAAGACGGGCAGCGCTCGGTGCTTGCTCGGAGGCACTGGTTGTTGTTGTTGTTTTTGCTTGCACCTATACTCGAGCGAAGGGAAGGCGGCGGTCCGCCCGCTTGCTCTGCCCGCGCCTCTCTTTCGCCTTCCCGCGACCTCGCGTCTCACCCTCCGGCAAGAGGCGAGGGAGGGACAGAGGGCGCGCTCAAGGCGGGGCCGGCCACTTCCCAGACGGCACCGGAGGAAGCTCATAGAAGCTCATAAATAGAGCGAGGCCGCGGGAAAGGCGCTCGCTGAGGCGGCGGGGTGAGGCTGCGGGGCCTCAGGGCGTGCGGTTGCGCGGTGGCGCGTAGAGCGAGGGGGGCGCGCCGGCGGGAGTCCCGCGTGCCTCGACGGCATGGCTTCGTTGCTGGGCTCCTTCGCGTGGGCGGAGAGGCTGGACTGCTCGGCTCTGGAGTTGTCCGACGGGGGCGGCGGGACCTCAGCCTCCGCGGTGCCCCGGACGGAGAAGGGAAACCCCGAAAGCCGCATCCGACGCCCCATGAATGCTTTCATGGTGTGGGCCAAGGACGAGAGGAAGCGCCTGGCCGTCCAAAACCCGGACCTGCACAACGCCGAGCTGAGCAAGATGCTGGGTGAGCTGAGCCCGCCCGAGTGAGCGGAGCGCGCGGGACTCGGCGCGTTTTGCGCCACTCCGGCTTTCCGAAGTCGCTCGCGGTGTCGAGCACCGAATGAGCCCGGCCGGGATGTTTCAGTTGAGGGTTGGCCCGTGAAAAACAAAATTACGGGTTAGAACCAACCCTTCCGCGTCCTCCGTGAATCTGGGGAGCGATGCGGTGCCTACAATTCTTCTCTTGAAGTTACTGGGTGAAATCTGCATTTCGCTCTCCCGTTGGAATAAACGGGGGGAGAGATTTAAGAGGGAAGAAATCTCCTTATTTTAGAAAGCGTAGCCTTAGGATTGTTCGTTATCAGCGGGGTTGCAAACCAACAGGTTTGGTTTTTTTTCCCTGACTGTTCTTTTCTCAGAGAATTGGATCTAGGATATTTAAAGTTAGATCCCCATTAGCTGAAATTCTCTTACATTAATTATTTGGTAGCTGAAAAAATTCGGAAGCAGCGGCTCTTTAAAAGGCTGCCTTTGAAAACTTAAGTTTTTTTCTGTTCATTTCTTCTTGAGGATGTATTTGGGTATTTTAATTTAAAAGGTGCTAACTTTTCTAAAATAATGTCATTGTTCGTATTATTGCTGACATTGGTATTAAGTAGTTGAATTAACGCACAACTCATTGGGCAAAATTAATTTTCTTTAAGGAGCAAATCAATTTGAAAATATTGAAACTCTGATGAAGTACAGATGCGCAAATTTTTAAAAAAATTTCTCAGTGTGTTCAAGATCTTGGAATGAATTTTGAAAAGTTTTCTAACATGGTAATAAAATAAGGATAATATCCGTTTTGCAGGCAAACAGAGAAATGTTTTTTTTTCCTATATTTTTTTAGTATGCTACATTGCAGCTATTTTTATCCAGGAGTTTTAAGATATAATTTGATTATATGTGTTTTTTAAAAAAAAAAACTTAAAACTTGATTTGGATGGTTTATTTACCACACTAAGAACACCCTGCTAATCTGGAAAGAAAATTAATGAAAACAAATAATGTGAATCTTTCAACTATATTCTTTTGAGTCTTTGTGGAGTGCATCTCCAAGTATTCGTTACAGAGTTAGGCAGCGCTTTTAAATATTTTTTTAACCTTGCAAGCAGTGTTCTCTGTAAAAAGACATCAAAATTGAAAGTGCAGAAATATTTTGGTAAAAAATATCAATAAGGATAAAATGTATTTTTCAAAACCAACACAAAGTTATCAAATATAACTTTCTAACCACAAAGCAATTCAGTAACATCCTGGAACTGATTTAAACTTAGAGAGCAAGGATTTCTATCATTATGTGGTATCCCTATTTCATTTTTAACATCTAGCTATAATGCATTATGAACTACAATCTCATGTCCATTTACCAAGAAAATAAACCTCATTAAATTCAGTAGGTCATCTTTCTGATCAGGCTTTTATAGGACTGTATTGCAATGGTGAAATCCTCTAGGATGCTACATAGGAATAAACCTCATTGAATTTACCAAGACTTTCTCTGCAATAGGGATTGTAGCAATAGAGTGCTGTATCTCCTGACATTTCTAAAAGCTGGCTCATTCAAACTCTTTTCATCCTTTCAAATGGAGTTTTTACAGCAATTTCCAAAGGGACGCATCACTATCTCAGGTTTGTGCTACCTGAGCTTAACCATCTTCCCTTGGAAAGAAACTTGACAGGATTTATTTTCCAGTTAGTATGTATAGGTTTGCACAGTGTGGTATGATGGTGGTGTGAATGCTTGGGGGACTTCTAAATTTTAAAACATTTTTAATTGTAAAATATTCTAAAGGTTATTTCTCAGTGTTAAGTGAGATACATTTCCTCCCCAGTGTAAGGAAGGTTAATTTTATCGCATATCATCTTTGCATATGTCATTTTTCTCTCTACGTGAAAAGTCTTTCCTCTGGAGAGATAGGCATTCAGTTCCTGTACAACTTCAGTTGCGTAGTTTTGCCTTTTTTGTTGTTGACATATTTTTTTCAAGGCAATAACCTAGAGATGTAAACAGCACAGCATTGCAAAAGTGGTTGCACTAGACATCTGCAAAAAGGATCACTCTGTCGTTGGAGTTTTCGGTGCCATTCCAGAAGCCGCCCAGAGTCTCCTTATGGTGAGATGGGCGGCAAATAAATTTAATAAATAATAAATAAATTCCTAATATTTCCCTAAGTAAAATTTATGTTTTATTCCCCACACGTTTATATCATAAACGTTCATATAGCAGTGTGACCCCAATATTTTTCTTTGTAATAATCATTGACTATTCCATTTGTATTAGTGTACAATACAGCAATATAAACTTTAATTCGATAGGCGGTATTTTATAATTAATACCATTGAATCGCATTTCCACGTAGTGACCTATTTCCTACTGGGGTTCTTGAACTTTGCTGCGGGTCCCATCCTCCTTAAAAAAATTGGACATGGATTACAAATTAGTGTTCCACATATGATGACTTTTGTAGAATATAGCAAAGTCTACCTCTAAATAACTTTAATAATGTCATAGAATGCTGAGGTTTTTTTCAGCTAAAATAAATAAGTTATAGCCAGAGATATTGCGCTGAGGATAAATGATACATACCAGTCTTATCTGCATAAATTACCTAATTTGCATCCTTGAGCAGCAGATTCAAGATGAGTTAACTGTGTTAATATATAACAGCGAAGAAGAGATAAAGTTTTTAGTTTTGGTTTAGGTTTTTTCCTTTTTTTCCCCTGTTGCTATTTTTCTCTCCCCAGGACAAGAACAATTGTGAATTATTGCTTTTGTTACATGAGTGGCTAACACTATTATATTTTGAATTGGTTAACAAAATGTGAAAGTTAATTTTGCAATGAGTGCTCTCCAAACTGGTATTTGAAATATAATTTCATGAGATGTTGAAAATCTCACATATAAATTTAGCTTAATTTTTCCAAGTTCAAATTGTATACTGCCTCTATTTTGAAAGAAGCATTTAAGAATATAGATGGAGTTAAGCAACAAATACTACCATTCAGTGTTAAGAGAGGAAAAAGCCGCTTTGTGGTTTTACATGCCACAAATACATTAATAGTACAATCTTGTACATTCCCACTCAGAAATAAACCTTGATATATTTAGCTGGACATTTCCCCAAATGAGTGAGTGTTAATGAAATTTCAGTCTAGGATACTAGAAGCAAAAAAGCTGTTAGTTTTCAAAGCAGAGATGTATGTTTTTTCCTTGCAAATTAAATTTTGGCTTTTATTAGCAAATTAAAATACATTCTGTTGGTGTTCATGTTGACTGTGGGAAGAGGGAACAATTCAGATTCAAGACTGATCGACAACCCCTTTACATTTTTGTTATTGCAAAGTATTTATGTTGCTATTTTGACCTTCAATTTTACAAAAGTATCGTAGGGAAGCCATGGAAATGAAACTCCTGATTAATTTTTGATAATGTATACACTTGCCCACTACAGCTTTTTTGACACAACTTTTATATAATGCTGGAAAATTTTCATTTTAAAGTTTCATTGCTCATAATTCCTCTGCTTTGAAGGGCTTTGCCTGACGCACTAAACATACTTGGTTGCTAGGAATATGTATCATTTAAATGTGAGTTACATTTTCAAAGTTACATTTTGTTTTGGTAAATGAAAACCTATGAAAAATTCCAAAATTTATATTGGAATTTGGTGGTACTTTTTAACACTCTGGAAACAAAATTACCTCATATTTCATGAGGATTATTACATGCCAGTAGGACCCCAGTGTTTATTTTCAATATTTTACTTTTCATACAATTATTCTGTCCTCAAGTGAAGATAAAGAATTATATTAGAAACATGCTACTTCTCTCATAAAAGATTTAAAATGTTGTCCAAAAATTGTATTGTCTTACTTTATATCTTAAAGTTTGCAAGAATGTCCCTTTTGTCATCTTTTCCCCAAGCTTCAGGCCCTTCAGATGTGTGGGGACTCCCCATAATTCTTAGCTAAGGCAGTGGACACTGGATAATTCTTTGTGTTGAAGTTCACACATCAGGGAAGTTGTCTAGATTTGGGAAAGCTGGCCCAATGCAGTCAACTGACGGGCGGCTTCTGTGCATAGAAGATTAAAAAGATATCCAGATTGTTGTTGACTAAAGAAATTCCTTAGCCTTAAATTTGGTGGCGGCCAGTAGTTTAGATGGCTTTTTAAAAAAGGGATAGATAGTTATGTAGGGTAGATGTTTTCAGGGCTATTGCTATTAATAGTCAAATATTGGTGAGGGTATCCTACACAGTGCCCTTTTATTTTGCATGGAAAGAAGTGCTGAGGCTTTTTTGAAGTCCAGTAGGATTTTCATATGCTTTCAGAATCCCATGAGCTGGTGTTTTTGTTACTATTTATGCAACCAATTCCATATGCAGGATGTACAGTCTTCGCTTTATTTCTGCAACATTCCAGTGAAATGCGATTGCTGTCTTGTAACTACAAGAAATAAAACTGCCCATGGCTGATACTTCTTTTTTTAAATAGGAAGTGACAATCTGTAGCCTGCTGGGTTCCATACAGCCCTTTCTGATCGTAACTTCAGAAAACAACATGTTCCCCACACTTGAGCTAGAAAACAGAGTAAAACTATCATACCTCAAATAAGTTTTTCATGGCTGGAAAATTATTTGGGGGAAGATGTTTTTTTTTTTAAGTGAGTAGATTTGCTTACTCTTGTGGTCCGCAAATAACTTACCTAGTGTTTAAAAATATGAATTGGATACAAAAATATATCAGGATAGTAAAAATTGAGCAGAATAACTAAAAATGAATAAATCCAACAAGTAAGGTTTGTAAAATTAAAAAGTTGAGGATTTAAAAGACAAGCTAGTGCCAGACAGGGTATTTATGTCTGGTGCTAAACGCATCGTCTTGAACATTTCTAATTTAAGAGCTGCTGTTCAGAAGGCCCCCTCTCTGTAAACTGCTCATTTATTTTGGTGAGGACCAAAGGATCTCTGGCATTGATTTTATTCTTTGGGCAATCTCACGTGAAATTAACCTGGAGGCTTGGATCAAGGAAGACCATTACTTTTACCACCTAATTCTGTTTATGGGAAAAATCACTGGGTCACCAAGAAACACTGGAACAGTGTCTCGCTTGATCCAAGACTTTCCACGTGTTTTGCAAGATAAATGGCAAACGCAAAGTCACATGCACCACTTTTGCTGTCTCAAGGGGTGAAGAAGATAAGGCTGTATGAAAACACATGAGGAAATAAGAGCAAGACTCAGTTTACTATGATGCGGTAGAAAGTTCTTTTATGTAAGCTCTATTTCCTGTATTTTTTATTTACTTAAATCTATTAGCCAACCAACTCCAAAGGAGCCTGCGTGAATTTTGCTCAGGGAACAATTCTTCCACCATTCCCCAAAAGTCAAAATATTAGGATTTGCTATTATGTATGGCGTTCTGCAGAACAACAGAAGATGTTGGTTTTGTTATTGAATACATGTTCCTATGTCTGAAATGAAACAATATGAAGAAATGTAGTGGAGAGCAGCAAATAAATGTCAATTTAATTCACCAATGGATGGGGAGGGGCTTAATCCATCCTTTCCAATATAAAAAGGGAAACTTCTCTTTTTCCTTTACAGGCAAGTCGTGGAAGTCTTTAACCCCGTCCCAGAAAAGACCTTACGTCGAAGAGGCAGAAAGGCTGAGGGTTCAACACATGCAAGACTACCCCAACTACAAATATCGGCCCAGAAGAAAGAAGCAGGTCAAGCGGATCTGCAAGAGGGTGGATCCAGGCTTCCTGCTGGGTAGCCTCTCCAGGGATCAAGACCACATGCCTGAGAAGAGAGTGTGCAGCCGAGCAGTGGGTGAGAAAGATGACTACTCTGCTGCCTCAGTAATGCCAAACCTCAGGAGATACCAGGAGGTCCAGAGCAGTAACACAGGTACTCAGATGGACACCTATCCATATGGGCTGCCTACTCCTCCTGAGATGTCACCCTTGGATGTGATAGATCCTGAGCAGAGTTTCTTCTCCTCCCCTTGTCCTGAAGACCCTCGCCGTCCCCGTATGTCTGGAGACACCTACTCTCTAGAATATGCCACCAGCCCTCTCCAGTGCAACCACTCTCTGGGTCACATGTCAGTGTCTCAGTCAGCCTCCACAATGCACTCTGTTTCCTCCAGTTGCCCAGCACCTCCCACAGGAAATTATTACTCCCCAGCTTTCCCTCCTAATCTCCAAGTCCCCAGTCTCCACAACCATCTTGGCCAGCTTTCACCTCCCCCGGAGCATCAGAACTTTGATAACCTGGATCAACTGAGCCAAGCCGACCTTCTAGAGGAGATGGACCGCAATGAGTTTGATCAGTATCTCAGTGCCCCTGGACATCCAGAGCCTAGTGGGCTCACCATCAATGGACATGTCCAGGTCTCTCAGACAGCAAGCAGCTCACACTCCTCAGAAACCAGCCTAATTTCTGTCCTTGCAGATGCAACAGCTACATATTACAATAATTACAGCATTTCTTAGATCAGAGAGGTGAGATTTGTCCTGTGGACCAGTTTGCTGGACAGAGGGTTTCCTTTTCTCTGGGTTTCCCACCCTGAACTGAAATAACTTTGGGGTTCACTTTCTAGATAATTACTCCAGTTTGCCAACATTCTTTGTACCCAGTCTAACTATTGAGCATCTGTCTTCAGAAGTGTCTTTGTAACCCAATTAAAAGGATACATCTTCAGTGATGCATCAAAAAGAATTCTTGTTTTTTCATCAGACTGAGGGGCTCAGACAATGCTGGTATAGCATTATTACAAATCTGGTCTAACTACAGAGGAAGGACATCAGGAAATATACATGACCACTTATGGAGTCTCTCCACTTATGGAGTCTCTCAACCAAAGATGCCCTTGGACACATTTCCTAGAGAAACCACTACTAAGCAGACTCAGATGTTTATCTGTAGGTCTGTACACTTTCAATTTGTTATGCAGGATGTCTTCTCAAGTGTTTTTGCTCTTTGCACAATTCCTATTTGCTTTCATGGGCTCACATAGGAGATTTTTCCCTGCCAAAGCTGAAACAGAATATGTAACTATGTCAAAAGTGCTATCACAGAAGCTTCATTATCCTTGGTGATTGGGTCACTTATCTTCCTGTTGTCTCTGGCCAAAGAAATTTTTATCTTAAAATCAATAAAATATGCCCTAATAAGGGTAATCAAATGAATGTATAGCCCTTTAAAAGTGTCCCTCTCCTATCAACTTTTGCAACTTCCAAATTCTACAAGGGCCTCATGTTGCAAACCACCTAGGCCCTATCATCTCTTTCAGTTTGGCCTATGTAGACAAACTGAGAATTAGTTATAGCAGTAGGACAAAACAGGGCAAAACAAGGTGGGATTTCATCATAATCAGTGGTAAATGGGGCTATATAATCTCATCACAAAATATAGGTCAGAAGAATTGTATGTGGCTTTGAACAACACTTCGTTAATTCTCATTGTAGTGCCTGTATGGTATTTCAATTTTTAGGAAGGGTCTAACAGTCACAATGTACTTATATATTAGCTTTCTGTTTTTTGAAAACAGGACCCTTTGCATCTTTCAGGATCTTCTCTTTTCTCCTTGCCTGTGGAAGAGGTGTTGTATGTTTGGAAAAAAAACACAAGAGAAGCATCGGGTGCAAATGTTAGCATTTGAGAATGCATTTCAAGTGTCAAAATAAGTGAAGTTCACCTCAATAACATTTTAATTTTAGCAAGAAGTATACAAATCATTTCAAGAACTGAACATTTCAGGGTGAGGATGGTTCACTTGTTTTATATACCTTTAATTCTAATCTAAATGGATCTGGGGATCCATTGGAGTGGGGGAAAATAGGAGTCAGGCATCTTCTATAATAAGCTGCTTTCCAGATAAGTTAGCTGACAGCCATCATCACCCAAGCTGGTTACATATAAGGGCTAATAGTCTTAGCACATTTGCTATTGTGCTTTGGACTCCTTATGATCTAAACCATCAACAAAGAATGTCAAAGAGATGGGTAACCTAGATTAGAATAATTATTAAAAACACCTTTCTTAATACCCTTGCTTACATCTCCTTCATCCCCTCCCAGAAGCTGCTTTTGAGTTTAAAAGTCTATGTAGAGTGTTCTTTTCTGGGTGGGGTTTTTTCTTGGCTTCTTACAAAGTTATGAACAACCTATAATTTAGGAAAAACTGATTCCCTTCTCATCCCCTAATGGATATTTTATAAGTGGTGAGAGATATACGCTGTGGAATGTATCATCGATCCCAAGATTTATTTTTGGCTTCAGAGAAGTGTAACAGCCTGTACAGTATTTCTAAAAATGCAGTTATTTTAAGTAACCTATCTTGATGATATGGTATCTTTAAATGCATGTGGGAAAACACTGTCCTTTAGCATTTTTCTATGTGATGGTTGACTTCTGGGAGATGTAGCCTTATGAATGTATATTTGATATACATTCTTTTCCAAAGGAACTAACATATTTGCTGCCTTTTATATTTAAATGTATTTAGAATTCCCTTTTAAACATGCTAAACTCTTCAGTGTCAAAATTATTGTACAAGTTTTTTCAATCAGAAAGGGTTCTTACTAAAGCACACCACCCTCATCCAAATTTCTAAGACAAATTAAAATCAATAATCTCTAAGACAAATTAAAGTCAATTTCAGGGACAATTTCAGCCATTGCATTCAGTTCTCCATTTAATCCAAATAATATGTTTTTGAATTGTGAGCTGCCCAGAGTCATTTGCTGAGATGTGAGGCTATAGAAATAAAACAAATAAATAATCCAAAATGCCTTGCTTCTGCATGATATACCCAGTGAAGGGTGCAAAGTGAAGCTTCAGTAAGATCATAAACACAGCTGAGTTTCATTTAGTGACAGTAATTGCTTAGCGATCAAGTTGCTGGTCCCAGTTTTGATAACTAAACAAGGACTGCCTATATTCAATTGGAGATTTTCCTGTAATTTAAGATTATTGTTTCAAATCTCATTTATAACTCCTTGATGTATTTGAAAAACATTTTCCCGTGTGTTCAGTCATAGGCTTCCTCCATTTCTTTGCCCTTTTGTCCAGTATTGATTAAATTGTTACATAACCAATTGTTGTCTGATCTGCTGTGCTAGGCTCTGGCCCTTCTTGACAAACTGCAGACTAGCTCCAGTTGCTGCACATTCTGGATTTGTCAAAAAATCAACAAAACTCAGATTTCTTGCTCTTCTCTGGAGCTCAGTTCTCTAGCAGGAAACCTAGATTCAATAGCAAGAAGTTCATTCGAGTGACAGCTGCTTCAGCCAATTCCTGCTTGTAAAGGGAGCCTGCATATACCTTACATTCCTCAAAGTATGGTTTAAGCTGTCTATATCAGGGATTCAGTGAAAATTAAAATGGATCATTAATTCGTCTCTAAGAGAAACTCCATATAAGGAAGTGTATAGATTTTGTATTGTAACTCCATATGTTTTGACATTTTGGAAGATGGAAAGATTGTACTTAGTGATCCAGTAACTGTTTCCATTGTTGCAATCTCATTGACCTTAATAGCATTATGCTAAGATGTAAATGATAGATTTCCTAGCTATTAAAACTTGGGCAGATGACTTGTCAATGGTTACGCTGGTCTACCGTGGCAAAATGGAATGAATACTGTAGTACTGAAATGAAATGTACCTATCATCAGTTTAGTAGGTAAATAATTATGACAGAAAGATTTTGGTGATTAATTTCAAAGGCTGTCTATAGTTTTTCAGTGTGAAAGGGAAAGATTGTAGATTGCTCATAGGCTTTTTTACAAGGAGCCAACCTGAGGACATTCTTAGACTCCAATTAAGTCTTAAAGCACCTGAATTGTTGTATGAACTTAATTAAGCACCAACTTAATTTAACACCTCTCCCATCTTCTCATTTTTTTTAACTTTGTTCTCCCACTTCTATCAGCCAGCTTCATCTACACTGCTGGCAAAAGATCTGGGGAGAGTTTTGTTGAAAAGGATTTTGTATTAGTAATGCTCCATTTTAATCAAATCATCCTTGAGAAAAAAATATACCTTTGTTTTAAAAAGTAAAAAATATCCTCTTTTCTGTGTCTTATTTTGCCTGGAATGGCACTGTATACATGTATGTTTTAAAAATTACCCCTTCCTCACCATGCGTTTTTATTGGTAGAACTTCCTTACAGTGATGGAAATCAACTGTTTCTGTGTTAATCAGTTATTTAACAGTTTAATGGTAGTGTAGTGATTAATTGCTAGTTTATATCATTCTGCTTTTCTAATTTTGTTCCTCAAATGTGTGGTTTAATCTACAAATAATGTTTTTATATATATTAAAAAATAAATGAATTAAACACGAGTTGCTAAAATAATTCTTTTGTGTGTTACTCTGTGCTCTTGATAATTTCAGTTGATATATTTAATTTTATGTAAAGATGGTTAATCCGTTTAGGTACATGGAGGCGATAGTATAAGGGAGGAACTCCATCTATGATAAGTTCTTTACTATTTTCACCCAGATTTCAATATCTTTTATTAAAGCTAATTTCTCTGATAACATAGTTCACTGGATTCATAATCTGCAATTGATGTAAACTTTACAAAGGAGAACTCCAATGAATCTGGTCTCAGGTACAAGATATACAACACCTAGAATTCCAGTGTACCTGAAAGCATGATGCATAGAATAGGGCAACATTTTGTTCATAAATGTATAATCAATGTTGGAAAACAGTTGCTGGGGGTTGGAGATTTGTTTGGTCATACTCTTTAGTGATCCTAAATAGACCTGATGGAATTGTTCCCCAAACTTCAATTCATTTAAGTGAATTCCTGTAATTCCTCATTTTTGTTTATTTGAAAAGGTTGAGCTCCTTATAGATTCATATTGGAAGTTGTACTGGAAAGCTCTGTGTATTTTCCGCATAATATATTTAATGAGCTCCCTAGATATCGGGGATGCTTTCCCCTTAATCCAGCATTTCAACTTTAAGTCTAGAGGCAGTTCTGCATTTAAAGAATTCATGCTTCAGAGAATTCAGGGTCTCCGAATTCTCACCCAAATACTAGAAAAAAAAAGAGTTGCATCTGTCAGCCTTATAAGAAGGCCCAGATTAAGAAACCAGTGCCATATCAGTCTAAAGCTATTTATTAGAAAAGCTATAGTAAGAGAACCTTGCAAATCTAAATGTGTTTCCCTCCTCTATCACTTTATCTTCAGGTGGATTAGGAATTGTCTTGGGTTTCCTTAAGTTTATTTCTTGCAAAGGGATCAAGCCTTGCTTGTCAGATCATTGCCTCGACAACAGATATTCCGGCTATCTTTCAAGGCCATTCTCTGTCCCCTCCACAGCATCTTGCCAGATTCTAGAACTCTAATCTTGAAGAAAAATGTCCTCTCTTTTTGGAATGATGGAGTTTGAGGATATCCCCAGAGCACGCCTTAGTATCCCCTTTGAGGCATACTGAGGTTGTGCTACTAAACAAGCATCTGTAGAGAGAAGGTTAAAAAAGTCAAGACCACCATGGCTGTGTGAAGTTGTATCTCTTTTTATCATATACATGCAATGGCCATAATAAAGAGGTGGAGCCTTATATTTTGACTTTTAATAACTCCCAGTCCTGTAGATGGTACAAAACTGTACCACTGATATTAGCAGTATGGTTTTCAGGTAAAAGAAAGGAAAAATAAGAATGGAAACGGGAACACCAGGGCCTTAGTGAGATGAAATTCTTCCAATCTTTTCCCTGTAAAGCTCTCCCTCTGCAAGTTCCTTAAAGATATTGGACAGGTTTGGTTTCCTTCCTTCCATGGAGGCACCTGCATCCTTAAAAGTTCTCCCATAGCCTCCCATCTGGTCAGGACAATCAACTGAAGCTCTTAGACTGAAAAGTATTTCTCTTCAGTATTATTAAAGCCTTCCTGACAGGTAACTATGTTAAAAAAAAATTTTTAAAGTACAAACTCCAGGGAGCAGGCATGCTACCATTTTGTGGATGAACTTGAGCAGTGAGTATTAGTTTTCTTTTTACACAACAGAAAGACATAACATGGCCATGTAAAACAGAAAACATGGAGCTCCCAACCCCACATTTTGCAATTCCCAAAGAATGGGCTACAGCTGATATTCTTGGTATCAGTTCTGTCCATGTGATGTCTCATGAAAACCTGGGAAAGTAAAATGGGAAAGCTAATGCAGCTTGGATTTGTACGGTATTTTAATACAATAGGATGAATAAGAATGGGGCTTTTCAAACTGTTCCATAGAACCCTACTGTAGAGTCTGAAAGAACTTGAACACAGCTTTAGTTCTGCTGATGGCCTCTTATCTCACTTCTCACTTTGCATAGCTTTTTTGAGATCAGCCAGTAAATAAATACTGTCAAAGTATTTATTAACTTTAATAAAAATTATAAAGCCGATTAAAATTAGGAAATGAATAAAAACAACCCTCCTGAAAAATGAAACAGAAAATGAAGATGTTTTCAGTACCACATTTAAAAAACAAAATGAGAAAATGGATCCTGTCCAGTGATAAGTGAGCAGCCTGGTGAAGAGAACTGGAAATTAATCTGGGGAGACATTACAGCAATTACGAAATACGTGCAGCACAGTCATTCAACACAAAAAACAGGGTTTTGATCGTTCTGGGGGTTAACACTAGCATGAGTGATTAAAAATGGCAAAGAATCAATCTTTGGTGAAACATTAATAAAACGTTACTGATGTGTGACAATGATATAGCCGCTTGTAAGTCAAAACTAATGATGGGAGAATTCATTACCAATTTCCCATATTTGGTTGGTTCTTAGGTTTAAGAATCTTCTAGACCAGTGTTTCTCAACTTTGGCAACTTTAAGGTGTGTGAACTTCCAACTCTTGAGTTGAGTTGCCAAAGTTGCCAAAGTTGAGGAATGCTGGTCTAGATGTAGTGGATGAGCTAGATAGTATTGTGACTATTCCAATGCTGAGCTTGAGAAATGTGAAAACAGTCCAGAGATAGCACAATAAAAAAAGGCCAAATTTGCAGACCAATCCAGAACCATGACCATGTTTCTGTTTAATCTGATATTACTGTTTCTGGTGAAAGGAGGCCTGTGCACCTTTTGCATTCACAGTCAGAAAAGAGAAGGAAAAGTTCTTTGGCACATTTTATAAACATGGCTTGTGATAAAATGAAGCAAGCAGGGCAGCATGGTGACAAATACTATTTCAGTAAATGACGTCTGAAAATAACTTTCTTTCATATACGCACACATAACGTACATCAGGCATAGCATACATCAGGCATCATCACCTCACCCTTTCTGAATAGCCATTGGACTCATGCCAATGTGTGTGCTGTTTGTGACCCAGGACAATTTTCCATGAATCCGAAGAAACAGGAGCTGCATGTTTCTCCCACTCCTTGATCACCAACTTCAAGATTTAAAGAGTTAGAAATTTGTCAGCAGAGAAGTAAAATACAGTGGATATTCTTTTGAATTTCTGCAGCCTTGAAAGGTTTGATAAAAAGTTTGTTCACCAAAAGACTTTAGATTTTAGCTTCAAATGAGCTGAATTCTTGCAAAGTTTGTTAGTGAGTTGTACTGTATTGAAAAAGTCTTCCTTACTTGACAGGAACATCTTTGCATTATTCACCACAATTTGCCTATGAAGGAAGAGAGAGTGAGAGTGGGAGAGTGAGAGTGAGAGAGTAAGAGTGAGAGAGTGAGTGAGTGAGTGAGTGAGTGAGAGAGTGAGAGAGAAAGAGAGAGATTAAAGAGAGATTAGAGAGAGAGAGAGAGATTAGTGGTCTTTGCTTTCCAGTACAACTATCGACAGACTGGCCTTTGGTCAGGTTTTCCAGTAAAGGAACATTGACAGTATTTGACTTCAGCTGATAGCCTCTTGGGTGATGAGGAAGAGAGAGAAAGAAAGTAGAAGGCATCAGAGAGAAAGGGAAAATCTTGGGGGAAACCTTGGTGTGACAGAGAAGGTGAGAGAAAGGCGTGCTAGTATGTTTTTTTTTTCCAACCAAATACCTCTGAAAGGAATATGAATGCAGATCTTGACAGACCAAGAGATCTATCTGAATGGGGTTACCCATTTCTGTGCTGTGATGGCAGCAAAGGTTCTTTCTCCCTTTGCTCTCAAAATTCAAAGCAGGGATCAAGAAATACTTTAGGATCAGGATCATAATGTTGGACTAAGATAAAACTTCCTTTTTCCTAAGTAACACACTTTATCCTTTAATTTGTCCCTTCCTTCAGAGAAAGTGAAAACATTATTTTGACATTAGGAAAAAGTGCCACATATAACACACTGCACTGATGGCTGCTTTTAAAATCTATTAAACTCTAGGAAATTCTAAACTCCTTTCGTTTAGTCTGACCCTTCGCACCCAATTAAACTTTGGCTGCTGCTAAAACAAAAATAGTTACTGCCGTCAACGGGCTTGCTTTAAATGATAAATGTTTGGAAATCCTGAGTGGAGATTGATGATAATGAGGAAGAGGAGGAGGAGGAAGGTACGCTTTGTATTGAGCCATTCAGATACCTTTTTTTTTCTTAGTACCCAGCGGTGGAAGGCTGTCCTGTATCACCTCACATTCCAACATTACGAATTCTGCTGCTTTCTCAGGCAGAAAAAAATGTTCTCCCACTCTGATCTGTTAGAGGAGGAAAAAGATTCATTTTCCCAGAGCTGTAGAGGGAGGCTCCTGCTGTGTGCAAAGGAGAAGGAGTAAGACACGCAACTTTGTCTTTTCCTGCCAAATCATGCCACTGGAGGTGGCTTTAGGCTGCTGAGACTTAGGAGAGGATATGTCCAGCTCTGTTTCCTGACTGATAACAGTAGACGGCCCCTCCAACCGGATGTTATGCGTCCTGGGGCTACCTTTATATTTAAGCAAAGGGATGAGGAAAAATCACGACTTGTTTATACTTCAAGAAAAATAACGTCGCTTTCTTGCTCTCTGTGAACACATATAGATGGCTCCCTGAAAGAATAACATGATGAATAGTATAGTCTACTCCCATAGTAGACCTCATATTTGAGTGGTGGGGGTCTAGAATACCCAATATAGATTGCAGCCTTTAAAAAAAAGATTCAGACACCCATGCCTCATTTCCTTTCGCTTGCTTCTTCACTTTGATGGAAGGGTATCTAAGACAGAAGTCATCGCTGAAATAACTTTCTACCAGATCAAACTTTATCCGTATAGACAACATTTTGCTGTATAAACCTGCCTTTTATCTGAAAAGAAGCCAAGGGTGATGACAATACATACAAAGCAAGACTATAAAAACCAGCTTTTAAGACAAAGATCATTATTATCACCACTAGTATAAAAAGGCAACGTTCCTTAAAAGTAATTTACCGACACTGAAAATAGAGCTCTCAAACATGGCAAAAGGCATTTTGTTGCTTGAGACGGACAAAATACGCAGTCCTCTTTATTCCACAAGCACAAGCTGATTGGGCAGGTGGTTGAATTTTACTTTAGTTTTGGCAGCAGGACGGGACCCTTCACTATACTATATTAAATTTATTTTTATTTCAAAGTTATATGCAAATAACAATATTCATACATCTACTCAGTGATAAAATATAATTAGATAAAATCTAATTTAATTTAAATCCAATTAAAAGTATGTTAATTATATTAATTAAACTGAATTAATAAGATTGCTCTTCACAGGCTGAATAACTTCTATTACATTGAGGATTACTGTTTGTTGACAAGTTTTAGAACATTCTGGGGGCCCATACATGCCGCCTATGGTGGCATAGCCATCCATTTTTGAAAGATCATGTTAGGTACTATCTTAAGGATTTCTTTACCAAAGGTGCTATGAGATTCCAGGTCTGAAGTCTCAGTTTGTATATTTAAAACACAGGGATTAGAACAGAAATAAGCTAGGGAAGACTGGCATGAAGCATACCATTGTAAAGACCTGTCCTCTGGTAGAATAAGCTGTTAATTTCCTAGAGGAAAATACTTCCTTCTGAATATGTCTCATGTCCATGACAATGCTCTCTAAATCACAGAGGGTACTATTACTTGGCAGCACAAGCATAGAGTAATTTTGATGAAGCCATTTTTTTTTCATGTGGTCTCAAGAGGCTACGATGTCTTTCATCTCAGATATCTTCACATTTTGTCCTCTTCCCACCCATGCCCTTTCCTTTAATTTACAGTAATTTCTAGAGGCTTATCATGCTGCAACAAATTTTGGAGAGCACTGAAGCAATGAGGACATTAGTCTTGTTATTATAGTCTCTTTCAGGAAGGAAATTCCATTATCTGCTTAGATGATGGGTATGGCCCCCAAATAATACTTGATCTTCCCTTAAGGCCCTAGAGTGTCTGTTTATTAGCCTAAACTGAAGACAACTGAGAAACCTAAAAGCTATCGGAGGGTGGAACCCTGAAACTGAACTACATTCCTGTTTAATTTGTTGATGAAAGATCAAAACCAAGAGATCCCCAAAGAGGAAGTATCTAGCAAGAGAATGGGGGCAAATGGTATCTTGACAGCCATTGCTTTGACTTAAAATATCCAAATTTAAAAATAAATTCAAATTATCCCACTCCCACCAATTGTACATTTATCTGAATTTTAAAATGATGCTTGAATGTTTAGGATTACAGTGCATACGCACTATTGACCTAATCCAGGCAACTAAACATGCATGAACTGCCTGCTATAAGAATGTAGCTATAAGAATTCTGACATATGTGGCATAACTTCAATAAATTTCCCCAGCCAACATGTGGCACTATTCATGCAAAAGCTGAGAGAAAAACTTCAGAAGCACAGAAATGGTCACTGGATTGCACTGCTAAGTAACGTTTGCTGATTCTCAGATTCTAACACCAATGTTAGTTCGAATTTATTTGCCTATTTCTATCCTCTATAGGTAAAAATATTCACGTTTTGTTCTCCTAAGATGGTAATCTATTTTAAAATTAAGATATTTAAAGTAAGGGAAGTAGGAGTTTCACATAATGAGTGTATGATATGTCTCAATCTATTGACAATACTTTCCATAGCAAATTGAATAGGTCAGTGCAAGGCTATGAAATAATCTTTCCTTTTAAAACGCAGATATTCTGAACCCTACCTCCAGTCTGAAGTAGTATCACTCTGCAGAATCACCTTGAAAGGCAAAGTACTTAGAATGCCTGGATAAAAAAAGTATAATTATAAGGAGATGTATGGATTGCTTCCTCATTGAAGGATGCACAATAAGAACACCCCAAAGCAATCTTCATTTCTTTTTCTTCTTTTGGTCCTTCTCCATTTTGTCTTCGGTTTCTAAAGAGTTGTCCTGTGTCTTCTTTTGAGGTTTGCTTGATTTTTTTCCTCGCAAGTCAGGACAGAACGGAGGTGGGTATGGAGCAGGTATATTGAACATCAAGGCCTTTTTCTGAAGCTTTAGTTCCAAGATTTCAAAGGTAGTCTGGATCTCATGTTGAATAATATGATGCAGGTTCTGGATCTGTATTTTAATTGCTTCATTGACTAAAGATGTTAGTGTCTGGAAGACAAGAATAATATATCTGATCTTTCTGATATATTAAACAACTAATATGGTTGGCAATTGATTGATTGATTAGTTTAACAAGATTATAACCTGCTTCAATCCAAATAGATGTGAATGTGTTGAATTTACCTGTCCAGGATGATCATCTAAAGAATAGCTTGAAGGTCTCCACTGAATGGTGAACAAAGAACACATAGAAAAATATAGTGCAAGAATAGTATAAAAGTAATGTAAAAATAAAAATCACTACTACAATTAGTATTATCTCTGAGGAAATTTATAGTCAATTGGGGCACATTGGAATGTTGTTTTTAACCATTTAGTCATGTCCGACCCTTGGTGAATTTATAGGCAAATGCTCTCCATGCTACCCTTTCAAGCAGAGCTTCTTTCAATTGTATTAATTTGATTTGACTGCAGAAAGGAAGGACACTTAAACTAATATTGACCTCCATGAGGAGAGCGGTCCAGGAAGTATAGACTACCCCAGAATGCCTAACATTTCCTCCACACTATGTGTAGTGCCCATTATGAGGAATGGGGACTCTCAACAGATCCCCTTTAGATGGTCAGACTGGTCTGGCAAATTCAAATTCTGGCAAAATATTGCCCAATATATGCTGGTGCTATATCCTACAAGGCATTGTTGGGGAGACTTGAATATGAAAACATTTGAGAATACTTGAAATTTATAATGTCTTTCTAAATCATTAGAATCTTATTGGTCCTTTGATTAGATAAACAATATTTCCTCATTGCTTAGAAGAACGGACTTCTAAATAAATTACTTGCATACCCTCATAATTCAGCAACTGGTAAATACCAGTAGTTACATTATTCTTTGTAGGCCCTGTGAAAAGATAACAAAAAATATGGCCAAGGAAGCAATCAAACTACTGTATATCAACAGCAAGTCCATTTGCTGGATGTTGTCTGCCTTGATCTTCTTAAATTCATTTGCTTATAACCTTTCAGTGAGGTGAAAGTAAAAATGATTAAGGCCATTTCCTCATTAGTGAGTATGTAATATTTTATAGCATTGCTTAATTATAATTGAGGTTTACACATCATATGATTCCTTTCATATACAGTATTGGCACACCAATGATTGAAGAATACTATAATTTATTAGTGAAAAAGCATGGAAAAGCTTCCTGTCTACCTAACTTTATTTTATTTGTCCATTAACTTTGTTAATACTGTGTTAATGCCAGCTGAAAACCAAATGACCAACCTCCCATATCATCTTTATTTGCAAGAATGCTTCTGGGCCCCACTTAATCCTTCCATAATTGGACAAGAAGAAGAATAGGGAGCTGTGAAATTTCTTTAAAAATGTATGCATCTCCCTGGGAAAGAATATCAAAGTATGCTACAGCAACAGGAACAAAAATATGGATGGATAAAAGGAGAGGTGAAAAATGCATTTTTTACAATGGAAGACACACAAACACGAGAGCCAAAGAGATTGGCCTCCAAGGAGGACTAGAAGATAGATTTCTCAGGTTCCACATAGCAGAGTAGCAGGAGAAGTTTCAAAAACAGCAGGGTGCTATAATAATCATGATATCCATTGCAATGGAATGAGAAGAGGTCCATATGCCAGCTGAGATTTATCAAGCCAAACACATCCTCACTGATTAGGTAGGTGTACACATGCATATACCTACAGACACCTGCTGAAGGGTGGGGCTTGGGAACATAAATTTAATCTGACTATAAAGCTGGGAAGGAGCCAACAAAACAGTGTGGTGATTCAGGATATCATTTAGGTCAAAGTGGCAGCTGGCAATATGTATGAATGATACTGGTGAAAAGAAGCCAGCAGGCAGCTGAGGTAACATTCCTTTAATCAATTTCTTAAAAGCTGTTGAGTTTGTAGGAAATCCATTGGACCTTGAAGGCTTCAGTGCTGATAGGCTGAATTTAGGATTGACCAAGAATTAGGAATAGCAAAATTTGGCTT
>JANHJO010001765.1:18347-32318 GCA_032468235.1 Pseudoxyrhopus heterurus | reverse complement strand
CCCTCCCTCCCTTCCCCCCTCTCTCTTCATATACAGAGGAAAGGGAAGCAATAAGCAGAGAGGAGATGCAAAAAGGAGGAAGGGCACATCCAACAATGAAGACAACCACTGCCCAGCTGCCTCACTATAGGGGTATGTTGGGGACATTGTTTCTGACCAATTTTATCCACCGCTCAGGCCCAATCTTTCTTTGCCTGCACTCCCAAAACTTGGTCCCATTCTATTCACTATATGGAAAGATATGTGACTAACCAATAAATCCTGGGCCCTTTAAAATAATACGAAGTAATGATGGGCTCTAGACAAAAAATGATTTAAATTCATGTACTTTGTATATTTAATCTCCCAATAACTTACCAAATTGTTGCACTACATCCAAAAATAGAACACTGACCCTTATCAATACAACTTGGACTATTACTAGCATATAATAACGTTGGTTCCGTTTCAGCCACCTGAACATCTAAAGCAATCTTCCAAAATGTAACAAAAGAGATAGAGGTTCCAAAATAAATTGAATTTGGTATGAGAAGAGATAATAGATATCCTTGACAATGACTGATGGATCAAAAAACCAGATTTTAATCCAAAACTAGTTAGAAACCTTGCTTTATAGGGAAAAGATGTTGGTTAAACTGTTAATCTTGTAATATTTGTAAGATAATTTTGCTAATGGACTCAATTCTTTGAAAAAAGAATACATTTTTCCTTGTAGCAGGTCGTACAGAATAATAGAGTTGGAAGGGACCTTGCAAGTTTTCTAGTCCAACCCCCTGTTCAAGCAGGAGAACCATTCCAGACAAGAGAGTTATCGGGCAAATATTCTAACTGTAGGAAATATTCTTGTTTGGATTTGACAGAGGAGTGGACCAGAATATTGAATTGATTACTTCTAGTATCTAAGTGGATAAGATTGATTGATTTGTATTTTTTTGTTTATGGGAAATCTATATGGCTTCCCATCTTGAACAAGCAACTGGGCAATTGGGCAAAGAATACTATATATAAAACATGTTATAAGAAATTAATTTTAAACAGTGCAAAATACAACTAAGAATAATCATCAAACTAAAACTTCAAGGTTCCTCAAAGCAATTTAGATACTAACAGGCAAATCAGCCTCCACAAATTTCCAGGCCCTAACAGTTGAGAAAAGAGCCAGATTTTCATAACTTTCTAGAAGGCTAATCAGAGTGCAAGGCAGGTCCAAAGGGTGGACATTATTATAGAAAAGATGTATCTCCTAGGTCCTGCATAATGTCATCATTCCAGAGAGGTAGGTACCTGGAGGATTCCCATCCTGCTGGACTCAGTAGAATGCGTTGAAAGCATTGGATATCCCTCCCTGCCCTTTACTTCCTCAACCTGGTCGCATGTCTTCCTTTCCCCAGTCAAAGAGCCCCATCCCAACTGCGCTAATAGAGCCCGTTAACAGGTGGGATACACCTGGTGCACACCACATACACGTAAACAATCTGGGAGTTTTTTCATAGCATTTTGCACCCATAAGCTTGGGATACCTGCCAACTTCTTACTCCACACTCAAACATCCTCCCACACACACCATACCCAGGTGCTGAATGCTATGCTTAAAACTTAAGTAAAGGCCACAGATTAACCACTCCTATATTAGACAAAGATTTTTTCCCCTCTTTCAAATATTCTGAAACAATTTTGAGTTGCAGGTGTGCCTGATTGAACTTTGTGCATGTAAAGTTATGGGCACAAGCTTTCTACACAATACATTGTGGTATCCTGAGATGCACTTCAGCATTGCTTATGACAGGAAATGTAGGCCAAGCCTGGAAAGGAGCCCCTGAGTCAGATATCATCGGATTAGTGTACAGAGAAAAATTAAGTGGTGAAATGAAGCACCATTTCATCTGCACATATAAGATATTGCCTTGAATGTTTCAAAGAAAATGTATTGCAAACTGAAAGTTAGAAAACGAAGGAGAAAAGTTCTAATACTTATGTTTCTTGTGTTGCATTCCTATTTACAGAGAAGATTTAAATGGGAAGAATTCAACAGTTGGAACTCCTTTATCTAGAGTGTACATTCGCACATTTTGTTTCTTATTCATTCATTCACATCTATTAACAGGTACATGTCACAGCTCCCTGGAATAAAGTTAGTTCTTTTGAGCTACAACATCAGATTCCTTTTGAAATAACACAAGGCCTATTTTCAAGACACAAACCGTCAGACAAGTTTTGGGCACTGTAGCAGTGCCTAATTAAATGGGAGAGCACTCTTTCCTATTTATCTTGCATTTCCTTCACTTTAGATTGGTTGCTTACAGCTTCAGGGAGCTGTCCATGCCACAGCAGCTAGTAGTTTTGTCCTGCTCTTTCCTGTCCAGGGGGAAAAAGTATGTGGCCAGATGACAATACCTTGGACCCCATGGGAAAGGGCCTGCATTGCAACAACTCAACTGACCAATAGATCTCCTAACTGAACAGCTGCCAGTATGATGACTCGTTTGGTTTGTTATTTGTATATCCATCTTAATCATTAAGACACCAATTGTTTCATTTGTCTATCCCGTGTAGCATCTTTTTCCATATCATTCTTATAGACTGTCATTTTTTAAATACACTTCCAAATCAGTCTTAGTCTTGACCAGTTAAACTTGCTCTTCTTCCATATAATCTTTTAAACATAGGCTAGCTATAATAGATTTTCTTCCTGGCAATCTATCCCTAATTTGTTCTTTCAAATCTCTCAATGGAGTATTTACCATCACTGTAACTGAGTCCATCCACTTTGTTGCTGGCTGTCCTCTTTTTTCCTTTCCTTTCACCTTTCCCAGCATTAGAGTCTTTTCCCAAGAGCTGTGCCTTCACATAATGTGTCTGAAGTAGGATAATTTGAGCCTAAACATTTGTACCTCTGAGTTGATTTGTTCAATGATCCATGGGTGTGTTTTCTTGGCTGTCCATGATATTCTCAGGAGTCATTTCCAACACCAATAAGTTTAAAGGTATCAATATTCTTCCTACACTTTCTTTAAAGTCCAAGTACCAGAATTAAGGTAATATTTTTTCTATTATACTTATACTGTCCAAGGGTAGCTTCAAAAGGTATGGAAAATCTGTTATGCTTTGTTACCTACTACTTTGGATGAAATCAGATGACTAGAGTGATCTGAACCAGGCAATGGATGTAGGAGAGAGGACTGGAAAAGAAACTGGAAAAGCAAATTTCACAAAGGCAGTTTTCTCCTGATTCAGTGATGAGCGGAGAGCACTTCAACTCAGCACTGAGGGAAGGTCTACTGTCAAAATCATGCAAAAAACCAACCTACTTTCTCACTGTCCATTTTGTTACATGAGATCTTCAAGGCACCCTTCTTCCTGTTTTCCTTGGCTTCAATAGAACAAGGTTTTTTTTGAATAAGCTACTGTATGATGAATTCTCTCACAGAGACAAAAGGATTGACTGACAGAACTGCCTCCTAAAATGGGCTGCCATTTTACATATAATTTTCCTTTCTGATCAACCCCCTCACAATTTTCCTCAAACTAATACTTCCCAGATGTTTAGGACTTTGGCTGTTGGGAATCCAAATCATCTGGAGGACAGTGGTAAAAGGGAAAAATATTTTAACCTACACTGCTCTCTGCTTATCTTTCAAATTGTAGATACATTTTCACTCAAACAAAAAAGAATGGCACTATTGTAGATCAAAATGATTACCATCTTTTTTCCACCTCAGGATTCTATCATCTCATTCCCTCCTTGTGTAGATATAGATCCTCAGCTTTCAGTAGGTCAAAAGGCAGGTAAGAGCAGTGCATCGATAGAAGGTACTACTTGCAGCACTTGAAGGACACCCAAGTGTGATTTTGCAACACACTCTGTGGCAGGGCGATGCCCCTTATCTCACCTCTCCTCTCCCTTGTACACATTCTCCCTCTTTATTTGCAAGTGTAGTTCCGATACTTTACAGATCAC
The DNA here is from genome assembly GCA_032468235.1 of Pseudoxyrhopus heterurus. NCBI lineage: Eukaryota > Metazoa > Chordata > Lepidosauria > Squamata > Pseudoxyrhopus > Pseudoxyrhopus heterurus. The sequence goes on along the minus strand of JANHJO010001765.1, from coordinate 28,360 downwards.
TGCAAACAAACAAGCCTTCATGTTTCCCAGCTTAGAGACAAGATTCTACTAATGGGTGTTTGGCTGGAGTTGAGAATTAAGAAAGCCGCTCTTATTATTCCTTCCTTCTGCTCCTTAGGCATTGCCCTACATTGAAAAAGGACCATCAAACCTATGATGAAAAAAAGAATATTGAAACATGGTATGTTCATGAATGTTCTAGTTGATGGGTGCAAGTGGAGTTGGCTTTAAGCTAAGGCTGAGTAGGCAGTAATCTAGGGCACCAAAGCTTACGGGTGCCAGTGCTATGCCTCCTGGAGTAAGCCCCCATTCTTCATGCTCCAATCATACCTTTCCAAACTACTTTTGTTTGAAAGGAAAGGCTGCTGAGGACTACTACACACATCTGTGTGTAACATCTTATTTGGCCCTAAACCAATTGAGCCTGTCTTTGGGTGGTGTATCACTACACAGCTGTGCATAAAAAAAAAAAACAATCAATGTGTTTTTTTTAATCCTTGCAGAATGTTGTCTTACATTTGTAAAGTTTTCATGCTTAAGACAAAATGGATTTTTGTTTGTTTTTTTCCTTTGCCAAGTTCTTTCTGGAGATTAACTGCTGGCGCATTCTGCCTCTTCAGTCTTCTCATCCATTGTAAATTGTAAAAGGAGGCAGAAGAACAAAAGACCATTTTTTTTTGGCAATGTTAGGAAAGAATTACTTCCCCCCCCCCACTGCTTCAGCTTGCCTTGTGACCAGATAAATAAGATCTTCATCATAAATAGATAAGGGGGTAGGTAGGTAATACGTGGGCCACTCATAGCAACAGTAAATGGTGGGATTTACGGTGGGATTTAATGGTGGGATCCTTTTATAAAAGGAAAAGATGCCAAATAGGTGTATTAAGCCTTCATGAAGCCTTTACCTATTTTGTACCAGGGGACAAACACCAATGGGGATGCAGCACTATATCAACAGATGTACCACATATACCCAGCTTCGTACTTGGGCCATCAGGAGTCCCGCTTGAATGGAAAAACAGGTACGGCCTCAGTAATAGGCAGCTATTGAGGTTTACCAAGAAACATGCCAATATCACAAGGTACAAATAATTTGATCCCGTCTCCCTCAACTATTTGGTGAATATGTGGGAGCAGCAGGGTTTTCCTTTCCATGATAAATGGGGAAGTAAGGAGAATGAGATTGGACAATAGCAGGTCATCTAAAAGAACTTCTCTTAAAAGTATGCATTTTCCTACTACATACAGATTGGAACAAAAGAAAAAGATTCAAATATTGGCATACAAAGGGCCATAGTACTTTACTGGTTTCACAGTAGGTTACAGTATTAATTATATTTAAATATCTTAAATAAATACCCTACAAGAATACATATTTAATTTTTCTGAGATGAGAGTTACGGTGGCAACTGAATTTTTTTGATATCAGACAACCCCATCCCTTAATCTGCACTGACTTTGTCAGCTGTAACTTAATGGCTAAACAATAAAGGAGCTTGGCCTTCTCAAGGTCATGCTAGTTTCTAATTGCAGTGAATTGGCTTATTTATTTTTCAATCTGGGCAAACATTCAGTTGAACATCTTCAATCGTCTACACCATGGGACCAAATCAACTGCAGTATGCGCGATTTTTTCCCTGAATGAAATTACTTTTTAACAAACAAAGACATTTCAACTTCTCCAAATTTTTCTAAAGTCACAATAATAGCTTGGTTGGGGGATGCAAGACCACTCTAAGAGCTATAGAATACAGATTGCTGGGTTAGTTGAGTCCTTGCTTTAACCCAACTGGGCTTAATATTTAAGTTTTCTTCATATGAAGGAATGAATTTGTTCAAATCCATAAAAGAAAAAAAATTGTTCAGAATATCTGAAATCTGTATTTGGCAGTCTGTATTTTGATCTCTTAAAAACTGGTTAAATGGTTGTGGCTCATAAGCTACCCAGAGTATATCGGAGATGAGTGGCAGATAAATTTAATTAATAAATAAAATAAACAAAAGCTAAAGTGGATTGAGTTCAGCACACTGTCCATCAATTAATTTCTGGTCACAGCAAGGGGTCTTGGTGCCTCCTTCCCCTCCAATGTCCAAACAATAAAAAAAAACTAGGTAGCTTCTCATGGGAATACTGTAGCTGTGCCAATTTGCCTGTTTATAGCCGTCACTCTCATGTAGCAATTGCCCAGAATTATTTAATGGTGCAAATATCAAAGTGTTGGGCCTGCTTGTGTGTAGGTGTGTGCATGCATGTATGCAGAGGGGTGGGGCAGATAAGAGATGAACATTGTGAAATGCAATGTGACAATGGCAGGCTCTAACTTCTCCACCTAGACACCATCACAGTAGCATGGGGATAACCTATCATTGATAGCAGGCTAATCTGTTTCATCAGAGATTCCTGTGTGGGTGGATTCTTATCACTTTATTTGGAGATAGGGTTTAAAAGAATTGGAACACCAGAAGGATCTCACATGGTAGCCTTCCCCAGACTCCCACCATCCTCCAGCTGGCATGGCTAGGGGATAATAGTGTCAACAAACTTGCAAGACATCGATCTGAAGGAGGCTGATAGAAGTTTCCCCCAAACAGGAGTTCAGTTGTACTTTGGACATCAAGCTCCAAAAAATCAGAGTTGACAGTCTTCAGTGATATGATTCACCACAAGACACAGCTGAGAAGCCTCTGAAGTCCATCACTTCTTAAAACCTGGGCTGAATAAACATATGCCACACCTTGATGGCGTGAACTGAAGAAGGTATTATCTCATAAGCAAACAAGGGTGGCTTGATTAGTTGTAATTTGCTTCTTGGCAGCAACACAGGGGCAAAACCAATGGAAGTGAGGAGGGGGGAGAAGATACAAGCCATGCACAATCCTCTTAGAATTTGGAGGTCAGGGAAAATTTGTATGTTTATCAAAAGGTACAGTACATAGCCCAAGGCAATTTGGGAAAAATGCATGCATCTGCGTGTTAAATGCCAAGCTGCTAATGGGACTGAATAAATAGATATCAAAACTGAGCCAGAAATGGAATAGGGGTTAGCAATTAAAATATCTTGTAGGAACTAGTCTGAAAAAATAGTGGAAAAGAACAGATTTAGCTGAATTGACTCTCCTCTGGCATCCCTCACCAATGAGAAAAGCTGGGGGAGATATGTGAAACAAATTGTAGAGCAACTAGAAAGATGACCTTCTTCAAAACCCTAATCTGGTTGTTTTAAGGAGGAGGGAATCTTAATTTAGATTCTGATTGGAAACTGTTTCCAATATCTTTAAATTATTCAGTTTTATTTAATCAGTATTTGTCTTTGGAGATTCTCAGTTATCCAGATCATGTTTTTTCTTTGTTTTTGTTTTGCTTTTTTTGAAAAAAGCACCTTTGGGAAGTTAATCAGTGTTTCTCACTCTTAGCAACTTTAACTAATGTGTCGACTTCAACTCCCAGAATTTCCTATCCAGAAGAATTCTGGGAGTTGAAGTCCACACATCATAAAGTTGTTACCGAATACAGTGCAGTAAGATGGGCGGCTAATGCATTTTATAAATAAATAAAGTTGTACATATTGAGAACCACTGATTTACTGTAAATCAAACAATGGAGAAAAAGAGTCTTTCATGGAGCCCCATTCACATTTTATTTTTATCTCCCCCCCCCCAAATTTAACAACCTACTTTCCAAATTTAAAGGAATACTGGGAAAATGGAGCTGCTGTGGCTCAGTGGTTAGAACGAGGTACTGCAGTTTACTCTGCAGACTTGCAGATCAGCAGTTTGGCTGATTGAATCCCACCAGCTCCAAGGTTGACTCAAAATGCATAATTACATATTTTTTTGAACTGAGAAATTGAATAAAATGAATTTTACAGATTTTTCCTATTTCTCTGTCAGTATTTCCCTTCGCCAAGTGTGCTGCTGCTTCCAACAAACTGATTATGGGATCCATAGACATAAAATCGGATTTGAACCACTCACTTAAAAAAAAAGGCTTACTGCATTAATACTCCCCAATCATCCTTTACAATGTTAAATTTAAAAGGAGTCAAAGAATTCTTAAGAGGCAATACTTTTATTTAGACCAATCTTTTTTTTTTTTAATATTTGCAGGCTTTCAGATTTATTAAATCCTTCATCAGGCTATACAGTTACAATGAAATCAGATTAAAAGAAATGATTGTGGTAATTGTGTCTGAGGTGATCAGTCAGTTGTCCTCCAGGGTGGAGTGAGAGCCTTTCCTCACTTGCACATAAGTGCAACACAAACATCCCCTGACAACCTCTTGTTTCTGCTCCCCCCTCATGACATTTGGCTCAGCTGATCTCCAGCCCATATCTGAGGGAGCCTTGAGCCGTTGAAACAGGAATTCTCGACTTATGACCACAATTGAGCCCAAAATTTCTATTGCTAAGTGAGACAGTTGTTAAGTGAATTTTGCCCTATTTGACAACCTTTCTTCCCTTGTTAAGAGAATCACTGCAGCTGTTGAGTTAGTGACACAGTTGTAAAGTGAATCTAGCTTTCCCATTGACTTTGCTTGTCAGAAGGTCACAAAAAGGTGATCACGTGATGCCGGGAAACTACAGCTGTCATAAATATGAAGCCGTTGTCAACCGTGCAAATTTTGATCATGTGACCACGGGGATGCTGTAATGGTGTACGTGTGAAAAATGTTCACAAGTCACTTTTTTCAGTGCCGTTGCAACTTTGAATGGTCACTAAAGGAATGGTTGTAAGTTAAGAATTATCTGTATTGTTTCTAAAGTAGTGTTTTTTCACCCTCATCTCTTCTTAGTTTCCGCCATGAGTACACTTCTTGGAGGATTTTATTAGTGGCTAAGTTGATGATCACTTGGTACCTACTGGCCAATTTAGACTGGTATATTTTTTGCCAATTTGGCCCCTGGACACTGATTCCGGGGCTATTTTGCTTTGGGGAGTAGTCAAATCCAATTCTTTTTCAGACTTGGTTGTCTTGCTTTGCTCACCAGGTCTCTGAGTTAATTTCTGGCCCCCAATTAGCCCCCCAAACAACCAAGTAATAAAGGTGGAAGTAGTGGGGCAAGAGGGTGGGCTTCACTGTGAAGTAAAAGAGAACACAGTTCCTCGCATTTCTATCAGCTGATGTTCAGGTTTCTTTTCTTCTGGATCAGCTCTTCTCAAGGATGGATTCAGTGCTCTTATGAAGTAGCTGATATCAACTAATCGTTGGATTCTTGTTGAATGAACTCACTAAGATAACAAAGCTCAACAGATTGTATACAGTTTGAGGCTACTTTGGGTAGTGTCAGAACAAGAATCAAAACATTACTTTAGCATCAGTACAGCTAAGGATGACATAAACTGGGGAGAAAATGAAAGCAAGATCTTGGTGACCCGGGGGAAAAAATACATACTGCCAGGAGATATTTGTACAAGAGGGAGTACAAGTGGCGACATAGCCCGTGTCAGGGCTGTGCTATTACAGGTTGCAGGTGGGCGTGTTTATAATTCAATAGTCTGATATTCAAAAAATACAATTCCCTGTATATTGAAGGCAAGGATATTGGGGCAAAGCTGGGCTTCACGTGAGTATGTTTACTATACGTGCTAAATTTCTGTATAGATACTCATTATGGGTATTTACATAAAGGAGAATTCAGCCAAACAGACCTGACCTACTTTTCAAACATATAATATAGATTCAGATTTAACATTTCAATAGGAAGTAGTCACCCCATTTAACATCCCTTCTTCGCAAAACAAAAGACCCAGACAAAAAGCCATAAATAAATCTACCTTGTTCTAATAAACAGAGTACATTGCTGACAATTCTGATCCCCCACAAGCTACTTGGTCAATGCAACCATTCAAAGTGTACAATTGATTTCCCTTAATAACTGTCTTCTCTAACTCCACAGATTGGCTGGGGTGGGATCTGTGTGTGTGTATATACTGATAATGCTAGTTGTAGATAATGGTTGGAGGATGCCTTGTACGGACATGTAGGTACCCACGCACATGTATATTACCACATATGTGTTTCTAAAATTAGGCCTTCTCCTGATAATTTTGTTATTGCTTATATTGTTATAAAGAAGCTTCAATAGAGATGATACCTCACAGAATATAAGAGGACAGATTTTCACCCTGATAGGCTTATAATCTAAAATAATTGCTATAAGGAGGAGAGGAGAGGAGAGGAGGGGAGAGGAGAGGAGAGGAGAGGAGGCCAACAAACTTTGAGGCTATGTCCATTATGTTTATGCATAGTGGTGATATCATAGGTCTGGCTAGATACAAATCGAGTTGGTGTATAACATGTCCATTGGCTACATTTTGGTAGTTCATAATTAAAACCATTGTGGGAGCCTAGCTATTGTCACAGTTTGTTATATAAGCAGGACAACTTTTTAAACAGTAGAGAGGTTTTTTTTTTGTACACTGCAATGATCACAGCAACTGTATTTTGTTTTTCTAAACCCGTGTTTAGAAAATTGTGTGAGTTAGTACACAAAATCCCTTCATCTTTGGGCAAATAATTTCTGGGGAATGAATAAGCTGTCAGTGCCGATTATTTTAAAAAGGTACTTTTTTATTTTCAGTTTTTAAAGTAGATTCCTGCTCTATCCCAGCCACAAGAGGGAGATGTGACACAGATGTATGCACAAATTAGCTACTAATCCGGGCTGTTGTGAAAATTATGCAGGAAAAGGTCAACAAAGCAGTTGGCCAAATTTAGAAGACATTATTATTATCTGTAGACAACAATGTGAAGTCACAGCTGCCAGTTCTTTAGCTGGTGTTGCCCTTCATAGGCATCAAGTTCTTCCTAAGAAGCTAGGATGTCATAATGTATTAGCGTAGTATATGTGCAGATCCAAGCGGTGTGGCCTTTGCAATAGACAGATGGAAATTTTGTCAATGCACAGATTTTCTAAGCACCAGCCAAGATATTTTGGTATTATTATTGTTATCAGACTGTTGTTCCTAGAAAGATGACTATCTTAATTAATTACAGTAATATTAATCAGTCATCCCCTTAAAGACAAGCAGTTTATTATGGCATAAACTTTAGTAAGCAAATCCATGAAACCTTATACATCATAAATTATTAGATACCTAAAGCACTAGTTTCTTGGTTATTATGTCATTATTATTCATTTTTTTCTATTAAAACCCACGTGAAGCTGCTTTAAAAAGTTAATATTTAAATAACTACCCATGCACATACATACACAGACACACGGAGGGGGCACTGCCAGGGTTTTTTGCCTTTATTACAAATGTACAATATATGCAATACTAAATAAATAAAAACAGGAGTGATCTCAGATGTTTAAAAACAGGAGCCAGGTTTTAAAGCTGGAAAAAACTTGCAGTTCAGCAGTATATATCAGCTAGTACAGATGATGACATAAAACAAGACACCAGTGACTTTAGTTGTAATGCTTTCATTGTTTCAATTTGTCTTTACCTCTTTCGCTCTGAATAAGGGCTTGGGAATAAACCATACTAAATTGTGACAACATAAAAAAAGATCCTTATGTTCTTATCTATGTACTATTAAAACTCTTGTTGTCATGATCCTGGGTGAAACAGTGCATTATAGGGCAGCAATTTTTGAATGAAAGTACCTCAAATAGGCTAATGTACAGAATGAGTCCAAAATCCAGGACCCATTACTCCTGAGGGAATGACATTTGGGGAAGCTGTGGCTGCTTTAGACTGCTGTTGTGATTACATGATCTTCATTTTTGACATGCCATAACAGTTTCCCAGCCAGTCTCATAATTCCTTACTTGATCCTCACCCAGCAGCAAGGAATTGACTCATCAAGTAGCTATCAACTGAAGCAACAACTTTAAGGTACATGAAGAAAGGCCTGAGTATTTTTACTGCTTTACAAGCCCCTTCTCTGGACACAAACATACATGTATTTTTATTCCATCTTTCTTCAAGAATGTAAGGCACAAAAATATTGCTCTATCTTCCTATATTTTTTTTCAAAACAAGCCTGTGAGGTAGGTTGGGCAGAAAGTCACCAAGTGAGCAGCTGTGGTTACAGGAGTCCAAACAAGAAATATCTTGAATTAGAAAGATAGAAAGGGATTTGAGGCACAAACTGAAGGGACAACAAAGAGGCCTTGAACAAAATGACTCACGTAAAAAAGCAAGGTCACCCAATATAACATGCCACACTAAAGATGTCTACATAGACAAATTTGGTATTTCTTTCTTTCAAAAATTGACAAGCACAATGTCTCTTCCTCCCAAAATAGGTCACTGGGAATCAAGATACCATGAGTTTGGGCTTGTGTAAGATTGACCCACATGCCAATTGAGATATCATCATGGGATAGGGTGGCATCAGGATCACCTAACTATGACCCAGATCACTACATGACTTCAGCCTACTTTGTAAATGGGGGATCCTGTGTCTCTTCTTTAAGATTGCTGCCTTTATAGTGCTAAGGTAGATACCATTTTTATTTGGTATGTATTTATATTTAATACTGTTCCACAAGGTCAGATATGGTGGGCATGCACCCTATGCCTTCCTTTAATGTCAACATGTCTTGGTAGCTTCCACTGCTCTGCAAAATACTCTTCTCCCCTATCCAGGGGTGGGCTGCAAAATTTTTAGCAAGGGGTTCACTGCCCCTTTGCTGGGTGGGTGTGGCCATGGTGGCCATGGCCTAGTTGGCCTCCTGCACCATGGCGGAGGGGAGCATTTTTGCCCTCCCTGGGCTCTGGAGGCCTTCCTGGAGCCTCTGGGAGGGTGAAAACAGCCTCCTCTGGGCTCCAAAGGCCCACTGGAAGCCAGAAACAGGCCTGTTTTCCGACTTCTGGTACTGCCGGGTGGCCTGTTTTTCACCCTCCCCGAGCCTCCATGCGGACCCTGCACTTACCTGGGATCCAAAATGGGCCGCATGGAGACTCCTGGGAGGCACGGGGCGGGGTGGCCGGGGCCAGCCAGGAGTGGGATTTGGGGGTTCACCAAACTGGGAAGACCCTTAGCAAGGGGATCGCCCGAACTCCTGCAAACCCCCAGCAGCCCACCCCTACCCCTATCCCCAAAGCTTTGAAGAACTGGGTCCCGACTCTTCCCATAAGCGGACAAAGTTGGACTCCAGTAAATGATAGTTATCCAGAATGATAGTGTTTAAATGGGTGCACTATATTACGCTAAATGGATAAAAAGGCTCTATATAAGTTTTTAAAATAGATACGCGATAGATAAATAACAGTAAAAATCACAACATAGTGTACAACCGCACTACCATAATTTAAACTGATGTCAAAGATCATTCTAACTTCATAAAGATTGTAAACGAAGAAGAATATTAAAGACCTTTCCAAATCTTGGGAAATGAGCACTCCAAATACATCTTGAAAACATGAGGTAACCATTGTGATATGTAGAAATCCTGTTTACAGAATAGAACTAAGCATACAGGAACATAATTTACAAATGAACAGTTCAGGTAAGTGGTCTTTCTGTATGCCCAGTTCAGAAAGTTGGCACCAGCGAATGGTAAGTCTTGGCAAGACTTCCAAAGACCCAGCCAATGCAAAGATTGGCAGAGGAAGAAAGAGGAACAAATTGGGAAAGGTCAAGGGCCACACAAATTGCACTATTCTGGATCTCTAAGAAAGGGCAGAGAGCACAGTCAGGAAGGACTGCTAACAAACTATTAATAGTCCAAACAAGATATAGGAGATAGGAACTAACTACTTGACTATGTCAGTGATAAGAAATGGTTGAATTCTTTATATATCGAGTAGATAAAAGTGGCAATTTTCTTATGGCTTTATTGATGAAAATCTTTACAGTGTCTCCCATTAATAAAAACAAATTTCACACTGGTAGCAGACATTCTTGAGAAATAAAAGAAATGGGACAAGAAACAAAAGGTGATCAAGATGAAACCTGAGCAGGGGGTTGGACTAGAAGACTTTCCAACTCTGTTATTCTATTCTATTCTATTCTATTCTATTCTATTCTATTCTATTCTATTCTATTCTATTCTAT
>JANHJO010001765.1:0-11055 GCA_032468235.1 Pseudoxyrhopus heterurus | reverse complement strand
AGAGGACAGGAAGGCCTGGAGGAACGTTGTCCATGGGGTCGCGATGGGTCGGACACAACTTCGCAACTAACAACAAAGTTTAGACTTGCCCCAATCCTGCTGTTTTTCTGCAAAGCCTTGAAGACCTGTTTTGTTTTTGTTTTACTCCAAATCTGGGGCCCTGGGCATGTAATTCCAATCACAATACTGGAAAAACTTTTGTGACGACTTTGTATAATTCTAATGGATGGAAAGAAAGGGGTATCTGTGAGGGAGAATCAGCAAACAGGAGAGGCTGCTTAACTTTTCCCTAGCTATACATTTCCTTTCCTATTATTTTACTCCTTCCCCATCTTAAGGGAGATTGAGCAGAGGAGACAAAATGTGATGACCCGAGGAAGGAGGAACAGCAGGCAGAGGAAAGGTTACGTAAGGTCACATGTGATATATGACATCACCACACTAACGACACAATTTATGTGAAGGTGTAATGACATATGGCATCATTGTGTCTGATACCCCACACGTATGTTCTCATCCATGCTTTCTTTGCTAATCCTTATGCTCTTTCAAGAATCACAAATTACGAATTAACACTCTAAAAAGTAAATTGTTCATCCTAACTGTGAAATTCAAGGCATTCAACATCTCTTGGCTTATCCCTTATCTGCAATAATGAGGTACAGTGCTGACCTAGCAGGCAGAGGTTAACAAAATATTTCAAATTTTAGTACCTTATATTATTGTATGCATCTAAAGTTAATTATACACATAAGGATATCTTTATTTTTCTTACATAACTATTTTTTCTAGAACCAGAGCTGGTATCATTTGGCATCAACACATCAGCAGCATTATTTTACCATCCCCAATACCACTACTGCTACTTTCCTATGTTAACTTCAACAGGCATCTTCTTCTAGCCCTATGAACGGCAGCTTTTCTTGTTAAGCAGACAGGTCTAAAGTCTCCTGGCTAAGCAGATTTTCAGATTAAGCAAGCTGATTTGCCTCAGGAAGGAGAAACTTGGATCTTGAGCAATGCTGAAGCAACTATAAAAGATATGACCAGTGGCGTTTCCTAGCTTAGACTTCATGGGCAAATCCAAAGCCCTGAAGCCAGAATTTCCCCATGATAATCATCCAGATCCTACTCTATTGTCTATGATAAGGGTTGCAGCAAACAGACTTTAATACTTGATGCAGATTCCCACCAGGGTTAATACTGCCTTCTTTCTTATTTTTATTTGCTTTCTGAAATATTTAATCTATCCAATTGTTGAAATATACAGCAGTGACCAAACATAGGCAGCCTAACATAATTTTATTCTACTTTATAAGATTTTTTTTCAATAAGTTGTGGTACTTACACTAAATAAGCTATACTGTATGTCTATCCATCTTCCCCTTGCCCTAAATGAGTGTCTTCATACAAATTCCATCAAACAATATTTCCAAGTCAGGATTTATTTATACTTATTGACTTCATCATGTTTACATGGTGATACAGAATCTTTGACAGCACAGGTATGGGAAAGAATTTCTGGATTGTATTTCCATTTTGATGTGGCTCAGGTGGCAAAAGTTAGAACCCCCTGTAATACTTGCAAAAGAAGGACATTGTCTGAATTCCCCTTTCTGTTTGCCTACTCAGTTCTGTGTAAAGGCATCACTTGAAAATGCTGCAACTCTATATTTTCATTCAAAAGTGCTTCTCCTGATTAGTGAGTTATGTACAGGACAGTATGTGTGTGTGTGTGTGTATTTCTTCCATAGATTACTTTTCCCTGTCAAAGTCAAAAACTTGAGTAGCTGAGTTAAGTGAACCATGGGTTAATATATTCTGCAATTGCACATAATGTCATTCAAGGGAGCAAAATGCTGAAGCTGAAAATCCAATCAGCAGTACTGGCTGCCTCTTGCTATTCCTGGAATCTAAATATCTCTGATTATGAAAGACTTATCCTTTCCCTCCTGCCACGCATGTCTTCTTCGTGCCTCCTAGTGTATCCGTACAAGTAAAATACCAGCAGGAACCAAGAAAATCTTAGACACAAGGGAAAGTATGAGTTAGGGAAGCCCACACCAGTTAAATTAAAACGGTTTCTACTCCATTTTTGCACTAAATATTGATGGTAATAATACTTAATATGATTTTAAAATACAGTCTTAATTAAAGAATCTGCAGATAAGATCAACTGCAAGAAAGAGAGGGAGAGAGATAAAACCACAATACTGAAGAAATGCACAAAGACACACATTTGTGCGCTGATGCTGGAAAAATACTTGGTGTCAAGTAAATTTCTCTAAGAAGAAAATTTAAGAATGAGTATCTAGCCTGAAAAAGTTGTTCCCTTTCTAGCCAGCTAAATTGCTAGACAATTAAGAACCCGGGCTGCTGTTTTTACACCGTGCAGTTTAATATTTGGAAAAGGCATTACATACATAAAAATAGATGGTTATAATAAAAGAAGGTAGGACTATCTTCTGGAGAGCAGGGGACTTAACTATAATCCCTGGTATCTGAGCATTTCACATATATGATCAGTAAGTCTTGCAACACCTTGTAAAATAGGTCATATTTTTGCTCCGAAGTGGAGCTAAGCCTTAAAATGACATACCCAAAGCAATCAAATCATGTAATTGCTAAGCAACAGGCGGGATTTAGAGATTCCTTACTGCATTCATTCTTTCAGTTACACTCTTGGCTTGCTGTATTCAGATAACTGAAAGATAATGAAGATGACACAAACTTATTTTCTATTGGTGAAGGACCAGGAACAGAATCAGTGCCTGAAATTTTAGCTAAACAGAAAAAGGATCCTAATCAATAGTTAAGGTATTCAGCAGCAAAAACTAGTATTTCAGGTTTGTTAATGTTACCTTAATATTTATTCATCTATTTATTTGCCTAGATTCTATCTTATCACAATTCAGAGACTTCTGCTGGCTTACATAAGGATAATACCAAATAAAAATCAATATAATTATAAACAAAAAAAAACCCTCACAATCCCATCCAAATAAAACTACGGAAGGGGCTAGCCTGATGTCAACCAGGAGGCTACCCCACAGCATCAGTGCTGCCATAGAAATGCAAATCATCCTCACTTCAGCCCTCCCACACCTCCCAAATATGTGGGATCAGTAGCAGTGCCTCTCTGCTCAGTTGAATTAATTGGATCAGTACTGGCAGGACTAGGAATTTCTGTATATCTCCAAATACCAAACCATCAAGGACTTTTAGATTAAAACTAGCACCTTAAATTGTACTCCAAAGCCACAAAACTCCACAGTCTTAAATTGTACTCCACAGTCCACAAAACTGGTCTTAACAATTAGTACACAGACAGTACACTGGGTATTGCATTTTAGATTTACCATAGTTTTTAGATAGTTTTTAAGAATAGAAAGGGTTACAATAGACAACAAGGTGGCAATAGGAGCATGAATTAATGTGGCCAGGTCCTTTTGTTGCACAGGTAGAATTACAACTAATGTCTCAACCAATCATGACACCACCCCAAACCAGGGCCTGGGCTCTGACTGAAAAGGATCTACAGGCTTCCTATGGGTAGATCTGCCACAAGCTTCTCTATCTTCCTAACAAATGGAAGATTGGAAGCTAGTCAATGGTGGCGTGATGATCATTGATCTGGAACTTGGCAATAATATTCTGAAATGAAGAATCTAAATTAAGTAACTCAGGAAGTGAGGAATTCGATTAGATGACTTCCAAGCTCCTTCTAACTACATAGCTGAACCATGTAAGAGAAAGAAAATCCAGGAAGGCATGGCCAAAGTGAAACACAACTACTTTTTCATACCTTTCTGCAAGTTCCTTGAAATGTTATTTTAACTTTTGAATAATATTTCAAAGTGGAACATTCTATCAGGGATTTCAGAACCATTTAAAACAGAAATTACAAACGCAAAATAGGAATTGCTGCAAATAATAGCCATTGCAGAAGAGTACAATTATGGTTGCATCCCTCATGTCCTAATATCTTTTTTCCATCGTTTCACAGAGTTGTCTTCATTTTGTCCTTAGTCCACGAGACAAAGAGCCTTAATCTTCCTTAGCTGTTCTGGAGTTAAAGTAGTATTTTTATTCCTGTTCTCACAACATCCAAGGGCAGCCTTAATGTGTATAAAATCTATTAGACTTTTCACTCCTTATCTTGAAGGATAGTGTAGAGAGTGAGGAAGATGAAATTGATGGAAATATGTAGGGACCATTAGAAGCAGCTGTAGCATTTTTAAAGCCTAGAATTATGGCATAACATACAGAAACGACTCATCAGACACCTCTCCAATTCACTGGAGTGTAACAATGAGGAGATACAACAGTGAGGCTTTCAAGATTCTATTATTATAGGCAATATCAATTTTAAAAAGCCTTTAGCTTTCCTGTAGAGTTGATTTCCTGCTCCAGTCTATCTAGTGGGGCTGACAAGAGAAGCTGCTGAGAATATAAGGCAGGAGAAAGATCAGCAATGGAAACAGCAGAGTTCATACTGGTGTAGTTTTCTGCTGACTCAAGGATGGATGGATAGAATTATAACACGCCCCAAAGGATCCGGTCCTATAATCTTATTTCTAGGAGTAATTGCAGTGCGTGATTTACCTATGAGGCTTACCTCTTCCTTATCAAGGAAGGGAGCTTAAAACAGTTTAGATCATGACCTGCTCTTGTAGGACCATAACAGAGCATTCTTCTGAAACTGCTGGGGCTCAAACTTTAGCAATAAGGAGCCTCCCATCATCAGTTGTTGCCTCATTGGCCTGTGCAGATGGCATTTGTCACCTAAGTAGCTTTTCTGCCATCATAATCCTATTTGGATTAGCCATTAAATAAGAACAACAGCGTACCACTTTCTTTTCATATTGCAAGAAAAAGGGGTCTCCTTTTACACAGTTTGATGCTGTGGAAGTCAAATTTCCAAAGGGGAGAAGTTGACTAATTTCAAAGTCTTCAAGAGATTACCTTCTATCAGGCTGCAACTGCATGGTGGACTGCAATTGAGTGATCATACAGAAATTACTACTATCTTTTGAGTTTGAATATCATCTTCTCTAAGAGGTTTTTATATTTCCTATATACTGTAGTTGCCTAGAAGAGGAAAGAGCCCTGCTTTGAGTTGGGGAGTAGAACAGCGTGATGCCTTTAGTCTGTCTTCATTCTGGTAAGTCTTAT
Organism: Pseudoxyrhopus heterurus; assembly: GCA_032468235.1. Classification (NCBI taxonomy): domain Eukaryota; kingdom Metazoa; phylum Chordata; class Lepidosauria; order Squamata; genus Pseudoxyrhopus; species Pseudoxyrhopus heterurus. The sequence goes on along the minus strand of JANHJO010001765.1, from coordinate 5,880 downwards.
TTCACATTGGAAGCCAACTGAAATCAATTAAATAAATGCATTTTGTCATTATGTTGCAAGCCAATTTGTGGGTTGCTTTCCCCAAAGAACTTGGGTTTAGATCCTGATCTATTGATATTGATGGGATTAGGGTTCTAACTATTAGGTCATTGACTAGAAAAGCCCTATTAACTTTAAAATGTAAGATAAGTATGTAGGGGCTTGAAGCTTAGACTGGTTTAGATCTTACCTGGCACATAATTGAGTTACTGGTTAATCTTCCAATGGAAAGGAAAAGAAACATTATCTATTGGGATATGCAGCATCCTGAGAAACTCACTATTCATTTTGCCAGAGCTCATGGTTGTATCAAACACTTTGAAAACACCTTCCATATGAATCCTCTTGCTATGTCATTCCCAAATTCATTAAATTTAAGAAATGCATTTGAGAAAAGATTGAAAAAGTAATAATCAAGTAAATTATATTGTAATTTGATTGACTTTAGTGTCAGCATTTGGGTTTTTAAGACACATGGACTAATGTCAAAAACTGTGAGTGAGCAAACAACAATGTGCAAATGGAATAAATCCTGGGAACCTCACAAGAAGATCAAATATATTGAAATATTAAATATGAGACCTGATTGTTGAATATGTTTTTGTGTGTGTTCATTTTTAGCTGCTTCCTGTGCTAAGATTTATTAGTTTTCCCACATGCTGAATATTACAACATACTTAGCACATTACAACTCAATCGTAGAAAGGATGTTTTGAGATTCCTGATATTTCAAAATGTAACCACTACATTCATATAGATACAATTAATTTGGCAATGTTAGTATTCTGTACTTTCTATTGGCTGGAATATTACTCATTGTGGTGCATATGAAATCAAAATACCTGCAAAAAGTTCCACCAATATCCTAGTTCAATCCACCACGAAGCAAGTCATTTTATAGTTTGTGTTGGTCAGGCTATATCTGGAATAACATTCCAAATTCTAAGTATCGCATACAAAAAAGACACAGGCAAAGAAGAATACATTCAGCAAAGTGACCCAATTCCTAAGAGGTCTAGGAACCCCTATAAGAATGGTTAAAGTAATTGTATATTTTTGAAAAAAGATGTGATTATCATATTTATTTTTTGTGTTGGGTGTTTAACATACAAACAACATGAATTTGTTGTGTGGGATATTTCAAATGCAGTTATACGCATTATGTTATACTTTTTCGAGACAAGACATCTTGTACGGAATGCAGAAGAACAGAAAGAAATAATAATGGCTAAGAAACTGAAGGCAGAAAAAGAAACTCAGCTAAAATTAGTTTTTAACCATACTATCCTGGTTATAAAACCATCCTGGTTTCCATCACATCTATCCACCACTTCTTACAGTACACTTTAAATTTCTCACCCCTCTTTTTTTTAAAGATTTTATCAATTCTATACAAACATATCTTCCTACTCTTTTTTCTCTTGACCCATTTATTTTTCCTTTACATATTTGCCATTGTGATTTGATCCCCTTTCACTCTCTCTGTAACCACACTGCTCCAATATACTTCTTTCTCTCTGTTTACTCTCTTTTGTACTAATCCCTCAAGTCACATATTCAGGCACTTCCAGAGCAGTTTAACTAGTTACACAGAGGATAATTGCTGATTTCCACACTGCCACCCAATTGTGCTCAAGCACGCTTGGCCAATGAAATGATTAGCTTGTCCTGTCCTGTGCACTGAAAAGGAAGAGTTCATTGGGGGGCAGATTTTGAAAAGTGTTACCCAAGGCCAGCTCATTTTATTTATGTCACAGGGCAGCGGCTAAATGTTTTACACGAACAGATCTTTTCGTTCTATTTTAGTACTGTGCTTAATCTTTTTGGAAAGTATGTGCAGCATTGGAGTCTTCAGTTCTTCCAAAGAGGATTTCTTAGAGTAATTGAGGAATTGATGAGCAGAATGTAATATTCTGAATAAATCCACAAAAAGATGCGAAGGGAATGACAACATTTCCAAATAAATACAACACTAGTCTGCCAGAAGAATGGAAAGAAGCTACATCAAATCCCTTCTGCCAAGAACAAAAATCAAGGAAACAGTTGGTCCATTAATGGGAGAAAATGGCAAGAAGGTGATGAGCAGCAGATAGAAAGCAGAACTGGTTCTCATTTTTTGGACTTGTCTTTACACAAAAGGGAAAAAAAACTGTTCACCCTATCAAAAAAAAATACTGTAAAATTAGGAATGCAAGAAAATGGTAAGAGAACACCTCTACAGGACTTCAAATCACCAGGAACAGATGGATTACACCCCAAGGTTCTGAAGGAACTGGCAGAGGTGATCTCAGACTCACTGAACCATATCTTTCAAAGATCCTGGAGCACCAGGGAACCACCAAAGGACTGGAAAAGGGCTGATGTAGTTCCCATCTTTAAAAAAGAGCGGGGATGGATCCAAGAAGCTACAGACCTATCAGCCTGACATCAAAACTGGAAGGATTCTGGAAGTAGAAAGATGGGAGATGCTCTGACAATCCTCTTGATTGAATTTATTAACAATTCATTAAAAATATAATTTGAAGCTGGTGCATCTCATACAGTCCCGTATCTGTAAAAATAGATCCATGCTTCCTATTTGTTCTGATATGGGTACAGGCCATCTTCCCCTAGCTGAGAAAAAAAATATTTTTTTTTAAAAAAAAGCTAGACATAACATCCTTTCCCCTGTGTTGCTGCAAGGCAGGTTTGTTAAAATTCCATTCACTGAGTTCACCTCCCCATGTGGCTTTAATGAGATGGAAACAATCACCCATGAATTGTCACACAGTAAATTTTACAGCACCTTTTGGGCCAGTCTTATTTTACTAGTTTGCAAACATGCTAGAAATCAGACAAGCACTTTCTGAAGTTCCTTTAGAAAATCTGAAACCTTTCATCACTTTCTCAGTAACTACATGGCATGTTGCCAGAATGGAAATAAAACAAAAGCCGATATTAGGGATAATTTCTCTTGACTTTATTTGACCTGATGGAACTTTGACTGAATGCCATCGAGCTGTAGGTTATAACTAAACTGTTAAAATATTATCTTTTTAGTTATAGAAAGTATCTTGTATTGGTTTTAGTTTTATAGTACTCTAGTCTTATGGATTATAATTTTGATATGATTTTGATATTTTATAGATATAATTCTGATGCTAAAATATTATATTGTTTCGTAACTCTGTTCCTAGAGTGTATTATCCTAGATGTATTTTGTATTTTCTCCTTGTCCGTCTGTTTATTTTGTGCTGGTCATTGACCAAATAAAGATTACTGTATATTATATGGGCCATCTACACTTGTGGGAGGGGAGCATCAGATGATATTGTCCTCAGCCTGCCTCTAGCCTGCTGAGAAGGTTACCTCCTCCCAAGTTTTCTTACTCTACAGCAGATTTTTTCCCCCTTTAAGTCCCCTGCTGTACTTCATTCCATTTTACACAAATGTCTCTGTTCCGGTTCACTGTTGTGGGATTTGGGACAAGCTTCCTCAGTCCTTGCTCTCTGTTCTCTCAACAGTCATTTCATGCTGAGCTGCTTGCCATGAAAGTCTGGACCTTTAATTGTGGAGTTGCAGGGGTGTTAGCTTGTTGTTATGTTTGTTATAAGAACAGCAGAAAAACAAGGAATTGCTGGCAAATCCTTTGTTTTTGTTTGTCTTGAACAGCTTTAGCACAGGAAGAGTGAAGAGCTGATCTTTTCTCCTTTCTTCATTTTCTGTTCTTCTTTCTTTTCTTTTTTCTTTGACAAGAATTGTGACAGTTTTTTTTCTTTTAGTCCAAGTGACAAGGAGAATCTCCCAACAGAGACGGTGTTAACCGTAGTCTGCCATTATGGTGACCAAAGTTGAGGAAGGTAGCAAAATTTGGAAAGGAAATTCTTAAGTTGATTTCATTTCCAGGCAGTTTATGTACAAAAGTCAAGCAGCTGAAGGTTGTACTGAAGTTCTGAGTCAGCTTTAACAAGTTTTGATCTAAACCAATAGCAGATTTATAATATACTAGAATGTATGAAACCAAAATAAACTCTCCCCAGGAGATATGGCATGCAGCTAGGTTCTCCTGAAGTGTGCCGTAGAAAGTGGGGACATCTGTTATGCAAATTGAAAACAACCCATTTGCTTTATTGGGGTACAAGAGCATGTATATGAGGTGCCCTCACACCTGAGCATTTCCATGTGTGTCTGAGATGTGAAGAATATATATCCTTACCTTTTAAAAGCTGAGTATTTGATTTGAACTCACAAATACTGGTTTCCTACCAGTTGACCCAAAAAGCCTAGACACTTTTTGGAAACCTCAACAAAGATCTTTCTGGTCAAAGGTTTGGGAATCAGGGTTAATAAATAAGAAGGAAGGGAATGGCTTTGCAAATGGTATTAAATGAAATTATGGACAGTCTAAGTCATCCAGGTCATGGTTGTCTTAAGGGTGATTTTTCAAATGGCAGTTGGACTATGTTTTTTCTTTGAGGAAGAAGAAGATGTTTAACATCTCAGTTCTGGCCTGACGATGCAGCTTCTTGGATGAGAAGAAAAATGTCTTCTTTTTCCTCAAAGAAAAAACATAGTCTAGTTGCCCTTTGAATGTAATTAGTTTCGTTCAAACTTTAACTTATCTTGCTCACTATAAAGCTGATTCCAGGTCTTTATATTTCTTGGCCCATTTTACTTCTATTTTGTGTCAGTGTGTCAAAAAAAATGGACTATATACTCAATATCCTGCATAATACCACGTCTGTGTCATAATTTCAACCAGTGTTAAAACAGCCAAGATTAGAAGAAGGCACTTCCAGAAGAAGAATATCGCTACTTCCCTGTCTACAAAACATATCTCAATGGATGGCACCACATTTTTTACATAACTGAGAAGCTGTGGCCCACAAGTGCTATCTAGCATGAAAGGCCTCTAGATCTGAGTAGAGCACATGTTTTGCACTTAGACCATTCCTTGCTCCTAATTCCAGCATGTCCAAGCAGAAAAAAACAAATCCTAATTCTGGGATCAAAGTTTTTGAAGTATTTTGGAGCACTGAATCATAGGATTGGAAGGGACCTAAGAGGTCTTCAAATCCAACCCTTCCTCCAGGCAGGAGACTTCATCCCAGAAAAATGGTTGTCCAGTCTCTTTTTTGAAAACCTTCAGTGATGGAGCACCCACAACTCCATTGTCCTTCCTGTCCTTTGCTTTAGGAAATCTGGACTGGTGATCCTAAAGAATGCACGAGGAAGGATAACATTTTGTCTTCTCAAACTATTAAATCACAATTCAATTCCACAAATGGTATATTGATGTTGTTCCTCAAAAATTCTGTCTTGTTGCCCTTTAATATTGCTCCTAATTAGTTCCGACATACTTTTTAAGATTTGGACAATTGGAACATAAGTACAAAGAAATATGTTTCTATAAATATCTTCAAGCATGATCTAGGTCAACCAATCCCAATGACTTGGGCAAAATATGAAGTGTGTTTATGTCTGTATCTGTGTCTGGGTGAGTGTGTGTGTACCTACTTGCATGCATGCATATAGATAGAAACAATTTTAAAGCCTCAGAAATCAGGTTTGGATCCTAGAAATTATATATGCAAACAAGAAACTTTAAGGAAGGTAAATTTGGCATAAATGGAGGCAAAGATAGAACAAGAGAGTGTCCAAGTAATTGTGGAAAAATGCACTCTCAAGATTGTGGAACAATTGTCAGGTGGGCATTGCACAAAGTATTTCATTAAATCTGCTTCTTAATTCTATTAATACTCTAGGTGGTAGGGTGGGATATAAGATACCGTATATACTCGAGTATAAGCCGAGTTTTTCAGCCCTCAAAAAGGGCTGAAAAAACCACCCTCGGCTTATACT
>JANHJO010001763.1:134962-147880 GCA_032468235.1 Pseudoxyrhopus heterurus | reverse complement strand
GATTCGAACCGCCGAACTGCCGACCTTTCTGATCGACAAGCTCAGCGTCTTACCCACTGAGCCACCGCGTCCCAGCATAATAAGCAGTAAACACTAGCTAATAAGACTGGGTGAAGCATTTGAAAGGAATACTTCTCAAAGTATATTGATGCAAACAAAATATTCTTCCCCAAAGAGTTAAAGCAGCCATGAACTCTGAAATCTTGACACAATTTCTTCCAAGGCTTCCCTATAGCCTCTGTTTGCTGGTATATATCCAGTTATTGTAGTGAGTATGGAAGATAGTCTTGTAGTGAGTATGGAAGATAGCCTTGAATGACTACCCTAACTGATACATGAATATGTAGACAAGATTCAGCTAAAATTCTGCTTGATGATTAAACATGTGCAGGAAAGATCTATGTTTCTTCTTCTAATGGCTAGTTTGTGAATATACTTACCCTTGACTTTTCATGTGTTAATGGGGCTTCCATTTGAGGATCTGTGGGAAAATATGTGGGTGAAAGAATAGAAATCTACATTATATTAAAATTTTAAAGAGAATTTTTTACATAATGATTTTCCATTGGTTTATATCATAAGAGAAATTATCTAGAATATATACAGGAAGTTCAAATGATAACAAGAGTGATATTTTGTAATACTTGGATGATGTGCAAATAAGCTGGAAAATTCTAGATACAAATATACACAGTGATTCAGATTTTAAAGATTAACATCTTCCCGGAGTCCTTTGGGAATAGGGCGGCATAGAAGTTCCAATAAATAAATAAATAAATAAACATACAATTGAAACCAGAGTCTTTTCTTTTGGCATTAATAGACAATTGGAAAAAAGTAATGAAACTACATTTGTGTACATGATAATTGCAGCAGGATTATTGTATGCAGAAAAATGGATCTCAAGATCTTTATATCCTGATATGGTGTTGTTCATGATATTCTGACAATTAATCGAGGGAAAACAGTGGTTTTGATGTGAGGTTCTTTATCTATGTATATAGGAAAAGGCACATGAAAGCTGTTCTTAAAGCAATTCTCCTTCCATTATAGGCTACAAGTAAACATTTGCCTACCAATCTGACAAATACCGTTTTTTGTTGTTAAATTTATGGTCATTATGCATTCTGTCACAATCTGTGGATGAAATGCAATTATATGCTGTTTAGATTTTGCTAAAAACAGGAAAGGAGCAATTCATTCTTTTTCTAGCAGCCTCAGAACCTCTTCCACAACAGGTTCTGTGAATTCTCACAATTCTTCAGAAGAGATTTTGAGAGAGTGCGGAGAACCACAGGGAATAGAGGAAGAAAAAGTCCCATTCTTCTACTACAATTCAACTAGGACAATATTGAATTTTCCTCAATGTGTGACTGAGGGGAGCCAGAGGGTTCGTTTTATACATACATTTGTTAGAATCAGTGTTAGAACAAAAATCCTAGGAAAATGTTTTGGAGGAAAGAACATTTTCCTTTGCTTTCTAAAATGGTTAACAAAATTATGTCAAGTTTAGTTTTAAAAAACTAAAGAAATATTAATCTCACATTAGTGATCTGACATTAATCCAGTATTAGTTATTGAATATTACTTTTTCCAGTACTGGAATATAGGAAACTATTACTTAAGCAAGCAATTTATTTATTCCAAGCAAGCATGCAAAAACCTTAGTGATTTTACATACCAAGCCAAGATGTTCTCTAAGTCTCCACCTCTGTCCAATATATGAACAAGAACCAGTGGAAAAATCTATGAACCAATATGTGTATTTAAATATTTTTAACCAGCAGATATAGCTACAACCTAAATATTGTCTGACAAAGGTAAAAACAAGTGAGATTCTTTCAAGTTCTATACATTGTAGACAAAATATATCGTGGCCTTACTCCTGTTATAAAGTCTAATTATGTCTTTTAGCTGCAGTATTCTATCATATTTAGTGCTCAATTAATTATGTCTAGCTTTTTTTAAAAAATGTATCTATTTTTTGTGCAGATGCTTGCCTGTTAACATTTGACCCAGTTACTGCTCATCGCTATTTGAGGCTTTTGGATGACAATCACAAGATTTCCAACACCACGCCCTGGGAGCACCCGTACCCGGATCATCCAGAAAGATTTGCACACTGGCGCCAAGTCTTGTCCAATCAAAGCTTATATATGGGTCGTTATTACTTTGAAATCGAGATACTTGGAGCTGGTATTTACATTGGCATGACAAATAAGAGCATTGACAGGAAAGGTTCAGAGAGCAACAGTTGCATCTCAGGGAATAACTTCTCCTGGTGTATTAAATGGAACGGCAAGGATTTCTCAGCTTGGCATGTTGATGTGGAGACGCCTTTGAAATCTCAGGAATTCAGCAGAATAGGGGTCTACCTAGATTACCCCAGAGAGACGCTCTCCTTTTATGGCATCACTACTGACTCAATGACTCTCTTGCATACTTTTGAATGCAAGTTTAATGAGCCTTTATATCCGGCCTTCTGGCTATCAAAGAAGGAAAACAGCATTCAGATTGTTAGGTTGAGAGAAGAAGCTGAGCAAAATCCAGAAGCTTCTCTTCCTTCCACAGGAGAATTGGCTTCCAGTATTTAGAGACACATGACTAAAGCAATGTATAGTAGAAACGATTAACTCAGAACTGAGTCATTGTCTTTGTTATACAATCTAGGCAGTTGTGGATTCTTTGTAGAAGAATGCTATTGAAAAAATTGTGTTTTTTATACTTCAGGTTGCTTATTACCTCTGTGAATATTACCTCTCACTGGGGGAGAAAACAGCAAATTATAAACATTCTGTTTTTGAAAGTGTTGAAAATATTTATTTGCAAAATCAACTGCTTTCTGATTGTAAACTTCTAACAGGTGCATTCAAAATAAAAACCAAATGGCTGTTAGCATAACACTGCTATGTATTGAAAGAATAAGGAAAATTTATCTCTATATATATACAGTCACTCTTTGCCCAATCCTCCTGTACTGCTTATGCTATAGAAAGTCTCACGTATTGATCATATCAGATTTTAGAACAATTGGTGTCCTCAAATCACTTTTGACTGTAGGGAAATAATTGTATGCATAAAGATAAAAAAAGAATCAGCATTACCCACAATGGAGAAATGGTTGGTGAAGATGATAGAAAATGGCTGAGATGGCTAAATTAATGTCTTTGATCAAAGAAAAGATAGTTATCTATATTTATTACTGATTGGAAACCCATTATGGCCTTTTGTGTAAGGCAGAAAAAAATGAATGTATGACTTATGTTTTTCATGATTAGATAGGATGTATTAGAGAAAGAAGAGGGTCATGTTGTAACCATAGTATATGAAATAAATTTATAATTGTACTTATAACTACTGTAATGAAGATCAGAAACCCCTTCTTTGAATCTATTTTGTATTTATGTTTCCTCTGCTCAATAAGCATATTGTATCTCAGTGGATACACAAGTATATTATATCCCATATTGTACCTACAGTGAAAGAGAGAGAATTCAATGTGCATATTTAAGGAACAGTTAACAGTTCAGTCTGTCCATAGAACTAGCTCTTTTATTATCTGAACTAGTCAATGAGAATTACAATTGCCTATGAAAATTAACAATGTCTACCATACCAGTAATAAACAACTTTTCCTTGGAAGTTTAAGGAATTAAATTTTCCTTGAATGTTTAAGGAATGAATCTCAATGATGTCTCTAGGCACTCTAGCTCAGATGAGTTTTGATATTCTGATATTGGGTGCTTGATCTTTCGTGATTGTTTACAAAGTCCCAGGTATTATCTGTCTTCGTGCTCTCTTGCTATATGAGCCTGAAACTTCTAGCATTGCCAGTCAGTATTGTGACACATATTATGTTTGCAACAATTAGGGTTTACGATTCTGGAGGATTATGAGCATACGTCTACGGTAGATCTATCTCGATATCTACAGCTCTGACACAAGCTTTGAGATGGTGCCAGAAGAAAATTGCCTGATATTGGGAGCACAGCTAAATTCTCCAATAATCATATGATATTTTGATGTGTACATGTTGCAAAGATGTACAATCAGTCTAGAGACTACAGAGGAGGTTCTATTTAGAATATCTATTTTGTCTGGTTATAGAAATCTGTTACTAATATGTAATTGTAATCCCATATTACCGCTTCAGATATTTTAAAGAGTCTCTTAATGTTGGAATGAGAAGTTGACACTCTATGGATTTTAAAAAACCACTTAAGCCAGAATGTTTGGTTTCAGTTACTATTTGTTTCTATTCTGATTTAATCAGATTCTGCAAAGTTTCGGATTGGTGAACTGATTAGCTTTTATAAATGGAGTTATTCATTTCCAAGATAGTCTTGTAATGGGTACATTTTTGTTGGCAGGATTGTTGATAAGGAGTAACAATGAGGAATGTGTTTAAAAGGTGATAAAAAACAAATGACCGGAGTAAACCCTCAAATTAAGAAAAATCAAAAAATTGGGTTAAAACTAACATTTTTATAAATGCTCAGAAGATATTTGTTTAATATATCACTAAATGAATTGAAAGATGATAATAAATAAATATAATTTTATCATTAGCTAACTCTTTTTCAGCCAAAGTAGCATTTTAGGAAGATTTAGGAAGGCCTAATAACTCAGTTCTTTCCCACAAGGGGGCAGTGTTGTGCCATAATAATTTGATACACTTGCTTTAATGGCAAACATAAATGTGAGAAATTCGTATTTCAGTGCCTTAGAAGGCAAATTATGTATGTTCAAATGTATCTTAATGGATCACAATTTTTTTCAGGCATGTACTTTTCAAGCTAATAAATTGAAGTTTATTCTAAATATTCTTGCTCAAAAAAAGAACTGGAATTCAAATGATACGGTATGGAGTGACATCTCCCTTTTTAAAATATCTGGCTTATACCAGAAAAGGGCACCTGCATTTCTCTCGAGCCCAGAATGCTTAGGGGGCAACCTTTTCAGAAACTATCTATTTCAGGATAGATCAAGTGTGGCTGTAAGAACACCAATCTCAGTTTACAATTGAACTAGGCTGCATCTGCCCACATTTTGTGATGTTTTCTTTGAATGGCTCTGGAAATATTAATTGGGTCAAAATCCAGATGCTCATCTGGATTTTGACCCAATTAATATTGGGAGCTATTTCCTCCCAATAGTTTGGGAGGAAATAGCTGTTTCAGAAAAGCAGCAGTGGCTTCCAGGCCCCTTTTAGACACATAAAGGGGTGATCCCTGAAAGCCCTAAAAGCTAAAACCGTCTTCTAAATTCCATTTAGGTTCCCACTTGGATTGATTAGGTTGCATTTTGTTATATATTTAAAAGGTTATGGAACTTCAAAGCACTGTAGTGGATATTTTTTTTTTGAACAGTTATCCAATATTTGGTTCTCCAATCTCCACCTCCAATCAATTGAGTCCCTCGGGTACATTTCATCTTAAGTGGTTATTCTGCTGTAAAATGGTTTTAAATTAAATTGGTTTCAAACATGGCATCAGGGTAGGGGTGAACATTTGGTGATTGTCATCCTGAAGTCTCTTAAAGCTTTGAGGGACACTGCTTCACAGGTTGCCGGATGTGAGACCTTGTTCATTAAGTTCAACTCTAAGGAGCAGTTGGGATATTTGCTGCTATACCAGCTTCCCTGCTGCGTAGCAACCTCCCTGCCTGAGCTGCTGGAGTCTGTGGCTGGGCCTGTGGTAGAGTTTCCAGACATATGGCTCTGGGGGACTTCAGTCTGCTTTCTCGGATGTTAAAGTCAGAGACAGTTCAGGAGTTGATGGCTACAATGACAGTTCAGGAGTTCAGGGCCTATCTCAGTTTATCCAGAGCATGACATGGGACAATGGCTCACACCTGATCTGGTTTTCCTGTTCGAACAATGGCAAGTGATTTGTAATTGAGAGAACTCCTACGCTGATTACCATAGACTTCTCAGGTGCCACTATGCAGGGAGGTAGGACCCATGACACCAATCCATTCTAGGTGACCTCAGAGTGAGCTGAGGTTATTCTGGCTCCAATTCAGAGTGCTATTTTCATCCTTGAAGTTCTTCATGGCATGGGGCTGGGTTACTTGAGTGACTTCCTCTTCCTGATTGTAAGTGCGCTTCCCAACAGGTCTTGCAGATGAGGTAAATTGTAGGTCCTCTCTATGAAGAAGTTACATATGACAGGACCCAGGAAACTAATCTTTTCTGCTGTGGCACCTGCCCTGTGAACATCACCGGTTAGCCTCATCTCTCCTGAGGTTCCAGAAATCCCTTCAAGCTTGGTTGTGTCACCAGGCACAGGGATTGCAAAGGAATGATAATTTGATTAGATCTCTCTGTAATTTATAATCTGATACTCTCTCTCTCTTTAGCCTTTTATAATATTATGTTTTTGTACTCTTGAATGCTTTTAAAATTGTTTATATGATTGTTTTGTGCCACCCAGAATCCATTTGTTTATAACCACATTGCTATGGCCAAATATTGTAGTGATTGTGATAGCTCAATTATGGAAGCCATTCAATTAATAAAAAATATATATTAGTAAACAAATGATTTTGCCTTAACATGATAAGGCTGTGCTTTTTATTTTTCAAGCCATTTTACCACAAATCCCTGGACATTGTCCCCTCTTCTTATATCACACAGTGTGTCAACACCACTTTTCCTTCATCAACTAATTAAGAAGTGTGTGTCTCTACCTTATATGAACAGCAGAAACTATTAAATCCATCCAGAATCTGGGATGCTCCCTAGCAGCTTGGGAAATGTGAATTCCTCTCCTTGTGAGATTTGCCAGATGAATGCTTGGATTGCACGGTCCAAGAATCCAGACAGAGTTTGGTAAAACAGACTGTCGAACAGGGATGCCTTACCCTGGCAACTTTAAGAGTTGTGAACTTCAATTCCCAGAATTCCTCATGCTGGCTGGGGAATTCTGGGAGTTAAGGTCCACAAGTCTTAAAGTTGCCAAGGTTGAACACCCCTGCTGTGGATGCCTAACTGTTTAGAGATGTTTGATGACAGATTTGAGTCATTCGGTTCTTCCCTCATAGGAACTTGTCAAATATCTAACTCCACTTTAAGTGATTGCTTCCATTGGTATCACTGGAAGTTGCCTTTCAGATAATAGTTACAGCTTTGAAGAATAAGTGTACGAATCGGAAGAGTCAAATTTTTCCAAATTTCTATTTTGTTGCTATTTTTTGTCTCTGTTTTAACTGGGCTACCAAGAAGACAATTTTGAAGGGCTCCATCAAGGCAGGGAATCAGTGGCAGATTCACTACTTAGACTAGGCTTCTTAAACTGGTTGAAGCTCATCTATCTAGGCATACCTTTCAAAATGCCATAGATGACAGATGGGTCTAAGGGTTCAGTAAGCGAGAGCCCTGATACCCATCTTTCTTTGAGTGGGGACTTTGGAGGGGGGGAAAAACCGCTTGAAAGTGGCAAAGGGCAATTTTGCTTATGAGAGAGGCAAGCTTTGTCACATACGGACAAGCTGTTAGGGAAATGTAACACAAGCTTATTTGGCTATTCAGCAGCTTTAATTCCTGTCATGGCAACATGCCAATCCCAGGCACCCAGCATTGGCTTAAATAGAATACATGTCTACTTTTGCTCCCGATATATGCATTAGCCTGTCCATACTATACTCCTTCAAGGTGATTTATTTCTCTTCTATATATTTAGGGGAAACAACCTGCAAAAATTGGCATGCAAACAAGCCCGCTGTTACACTTGGTTAATAATTTGAATGTAGCTGTAAAGCAAATGCCCCTATTACCCTTTAAAACTCAGTAAGAACTGACATTTTTGGATGGAGTGGAAGAAGGTTTTGAGCAGAACACGCCAGCTTCTCAATAGCCTGGAGAAAATGTAAGGGATATCCAGCTTAGGCAGCAATTCTGGATGTCAAAACAAGTTTCCTTGCTGTCATAAAATGCTATTTGGATTTTACATTTTTAATTAAAATTTTAATTATCCCCAGAGTATTTTATTAGCTTTTCTGAAGACAGCTGCTTTTTATCCTATCAACCAAAGCTTTGCTCTGCTCTAAAGAGCAACTTGTCCCAGTTAGGAGTTTTGTCCTGAATAATTTTCATCATTGGTAAACTAGGTTATTTAATTTAAAGTGACATTTACCATCCCAATTTGATTGAAATGGCTTTTTATTGCAGAAGCAGCAAAATAACCTTGGATAGGGATTTTGTGCTTTGCTTAGATAAGATGAAATCTTCCCAAGAGCCTAATTTCCCCTTATTTCCATACTGGATCTCGATCCCACCCACTCTTTTTCCATACCATTAGCAGCATGAACCTAGCAAGATCCCTAGAGAAATTAGTGGATGCTGTTAGTGGTTTGTGGTTTGGAGCGTATTATAGGATGATATGGTGGGATTGTTTCTTTACATGTCTATTGGTATATATAATGTGAAAACCTGGATAATAAACCTGGACCTTAAATGTATTTTTTTCAATATAAGCAAGCTTGTTACTAGCTGTCTATTTTAATTAAGGTTCAAGTTTCTGCTCTTTTTAAAGTTTTTTTTATCCTGCTTTTATTATTTATATAACTATCTAAAGGTAGTAAACATACCAAATACTCTTTCCTCCTCCTATTTTTCCTACAATGGCAACCTTGTCAGGTGTGTTGGGCTCAGAGAATGTGACTGGCCCCAAATCACCCAACTGGCTTTCATGCCTAAAATGGGACTAGAACTCACCATCTCCTGGTTTCCAACTTGATGCCTTAACCCCCAGTCCTAACTTGCTTTGTAAACTGGTACTTAAATTAGATTCACATAGTTTTTTCTTGGAGGGACACGATGGTTCAGTGATTAAGACACAGCTTGTCAGCTGGAAAATCAACAACTTGGGTTCAAGACCTGAGTGTCATGTGGCAAAGTTAACTCCGGTTACTCACTCCTACCAACCAGTAGCAGTTCAAAAACATGCAAATGCAAGTAGATAAATTGGTACCACTTTGGTGGGAAGGTTGCAGTATTCTGTATTTTCATATTGGCCCCATGATGATGGAAATATCTCTCAGATAATGCAGGCTCCCTTGGCTGAGTATCAGAAATGAGCTCCACTACCTTGAATCAGTCATGACTGGACTGGGAAAACCTTTAAACTTTTAGTTTTTCTTGGAAGACATGGTATTCCGTGGATATTGTTTCAATCAGGACTGTGCACAAATGACCTTTAGGAAAGCAGCATCCTATTGGTAGGGTAGATTTACCCTTGATTCATCATTCATCGTAGCATAGACACATCTTCATGGAGGAGCAATTGGCAATAGAAGCAATTGCACAGCTGGGTCCCAACTGGCATCCTAAAAAATGCCCTGGATTAGCATGGTGGGAGAAGGTAAGGAAAGAAGAGGCATTTCCTCACTCTGGATGTATCAGTCTGTCCTCCCAGCATAGGTGATGTAGCGAAGAAGCACATGTAATACATATCTTGCCTTTTGCTGCTCTTGTCAAACATCTAAAAGTTCTCAATAACAGTTTTCCAAGGAGGAGGGAAGGCACTGAGCTGGAGATGAGCAAGTTAGCATTTACTTTTTCTGTGCCATGATACCAAACCTGCTTCTTCATGCATGACACAAAGTCCTGAAAAGTCAACACTTTTCATCTAAGTTGACCTTAAAAAACAACAACAACAGAAGAATTGTACAGAAACTTTGGATACTTGTAGAAACCTTGGATGAATCAAGGAAGAGCAGAGGAAGGCCGAAGCCCAAGCAAAACCTCCCCCCCCTTTCTTTTATTAGTTTCCCTTCCATGGCTGGTAACAAATTCAAATTCAAATAAAGTTCTACTAAATTAGATTTAATCTAGCACTTCGTTACATGACTATAGCATGACAGCCTGCAAGAGAAATAGATAGACACAATACTGATTGTGCCTATATCTGCTATTTATAGGTATACACGTAGTCCTTAACTTACGACCACAATTGAGCCCAAAATGTATGTTGCTGAGTTAGAAATTTGTTAAGTGGGTTTTGTCTCATTTCACGACTCTTCTTGCCACATTTGTTAAGTGAATCATTGCAGTTGTTAAATTAGTAACATGGTTGTCAAGTGTATCTGGTTTCCCCATTGACTTTGCTTGTCAGAAGGTCACAAAAGGTGATCACATGATCCTGGGACACTGCGACTGTCGTAAATGTCAGTCAGTTGTCAAGCATCCGAACATAAATCACATGATCATGGGGATGCTCCAATGGTCATAGGTGTGTGTGAAAAATGGTCATAAGTCTCTTCTTTCAGCACTATTGTAACTTTGAATGGTCACTAAGTGAACAGTTGTAAGTCAAGGACTACCTGTACATTGTTATGGCCAATTGTTTTTTTTTAAGTACTCATACTACATAGATAGACTGCTTACAATTAATCCGTTCTTTTGCTCCCTCCCCAATACCTATCCTTCCCTTCAGTTGATTTAAAAAAAATATTTCCATTCTTGTAATCTTGTTTCACTTTGTGGGTCCCTAAATGCATCTGCTTTCCAGGCTTTCTGCATTATGTCCCCTCCCTGTAACTATCACTGGAATCTTGATCAGCTCCTCAGTTGCTTCCTCTGGCTGATTACCCCAGTCACAATTAGAAAGTGTATTTATGTACGACTAATCGCACCACACTGGAATATGTACCAAAAATGTGCCTTTTGTTGAAAAGAAAATGGGAAAAAAAATGGTTTTCCCAATCTAGCAAGAGGCTCAACCACAGGATATGTTAATTAACTTGGGGGTAGTTTTTGGATTTTTTTTAAAAAAATTAAATGTATTTATTATTAAACTTCTATGGCACCTATCTCACCGAGGTGACTCTAGGCGATTTATAGTCATATAATTAAAATATGTTATAAAACCTTAAAGCAATAAATACAAACCATATATTTAAAATTTAGTTAACATTCAATTGCAGAATCAAAGGTAACAATTCCACAGAGTATATAAACATGCATATATTACGGCATAGCAAAATTGAAGAAACACAAGTATTTTGCTTTGATATTCACCTTTAGCAAGTCGAGAGGTGTCATCTTTGGCCAGCAACCCAAACCCCTGAGAGTTTTGTGATATTCTGCTGTGAAATGTGAGCTCTGCCATTTGATCTCAGGTTGTTTGATCTCAGGTTGTGAATATTTATTCTGGCTCCTCACCTATCCCTGAGTCAGCCGAAAATAATAGTGGCATGAAATCTGCCGACCCCAGGGTGGACCCCCTCTTTCCTTTCTAGTCCCTTTTCCAAGTTACTACCAATCCGTCCACACCCACCCACCGCTAGGTAATTGATTATATATACCTTGAGGCTACTTTTGAAGAGCGTTAGACTAAAGATGAAATTACTACATCAACAATGGTATCACCAAGACTGTCTTAAGACATGATCAACTCTTTGGTAGGAGATGAGACGAAAGCAATACCAAAAGAGAAATGAGATTGCTAAGAAATATTTTATGCTGTGGGTAGGTACAAGTGCAGACGGACACTGAGATCCAATATGCCTAAAAAAACCATACTACCTTGAATCTGATACAACATCTGAAAAAAAATCTGCCTTTGGTCCTGTGAGCCTCCACAGTTGGTGTTATGCTTTAGGGGAAAGATCAAGGTGTGAAGGGAATTTTTTTCAAAATCTTACATATCTGGGACAATCAACATGACGCTGTTCACAAAAAGAAATATGTTGCCATCAACATGCTGCATAAGATATGCAGTCCTTAACCACAGTCAATACTTAGATTTTACATCTGAAATTGCAATTGATATTCATTAATAAATCTAAAATCTAAAAATAATTAATAATGTAAAAATAGAAAAAAAGTCTGGTTTAAACTAAGACCCTACTAAAAGGCAAAAAAATTTATGAGCCACAGCATTTATTTATTTATTTATTGTTTGTTTGTATTTATATACCGCTTATCAGGGCTTTACAGCTCTCCCTAAGTGGTTTACAGAAGTAAGCATATATTGTATATTGCCCCCCAACAATCTGGGTCCTCATTTTATCTACCTCGGAAGGAGGGAAGGCTGAGTCGACCTTGATCCTGGTGAGCTTCGAACTGCTAAATTGCAGGCAGCTGTCAGCTATGTACTAATTACTAATTATTGCTAAGTAATGCTCTTAACTGTTGCATCACCAAGCATGGAGTGGCTAAACTGATGTAGGATTTAAATTGGGTTTGTGGGAGGGAAGAAGGAGAGGGAAGAGACAAGGTGATGTGGATTGCATGTGAGGCAGCTTACAAGAATCTTAACAAATAAGATTGTAATGTTTTAAAAAGCCACTGTATTTGCTGAGACCCGAAACTTTTTGATGCATATGAGTTCAGGAATCTTTTGCTCAATTGTCCTCCTAAAGTTTTTCCCCCCAGAATGGGTTAGTTTGAGATCTGTAATAGAATGTTTAGGGAGATTAAAATGTTCTGATACTACTTTATCCTTGTTCAGAGTTCCTGATATTAAACTTGTGTCCATTTTGCACAAAGTTTGTTCTACATAGAATCCAGAAGGGCACTGCTGATAGATGATGACATATACCTGTATTATATTAGAGGAAGTACGTGTAGAGATACCTCTAATCCTGTGTGCCCATTTGTTGGGGCCTATGATGATACTGTTGGTGTACTATACATGGTGAAGGCAAACTAATAATTGGGTCTGACTCTCATGGTAACATCATTATTCTCAGAGATTCTTCCCATCCTGCTTACCATCTTTTTTATTGGTGCCTTCTGGTAGAAGATATAGAACAATTAATACTTGGACCACCCATTTTCTGCATAGTTTTTATCTCAGAGCTATAATTGCACTTAATAATGAACTTAAGGACCATTATTAGTGGGCTGTTGGATAGTATTACTTGGTCTGTTGTGCAGATGTTTGTGTTTTTAGGGGGGGAATTTGGTTGGCG
>JANHJO010001763.1:95859-112012 GCA_032468235.1 Pseudoxyrhopus heterurus | reverse complement strand
CGCTTGTTACTGCTACTGGATTGAAAACTCGAATAAAGAATTCCTGCCAAAGAACTGGTGTGCGAGCTTCTTTTCGACAAACTCAGAGCAGACAGAGCTGAGAGCAGGAGTGTAATTTACAAGAGTAGGAGGCAACTCAGATATTATGTGTGAGAGAAAGAGGGTGAAGAAAGCCTCTCCCTAACAGTTCACAGAATGTATTGTACAGGCAGTTAGTAGAGTCCTCAGTCTAGCAAGATTTTGTTTATATGTGTGAAACAATAAAGAATTTAGCTTGGAAGAATCACCATTTTGGGCCGGACATCAATGTTGCCAGACTACTGTCTGCATCTCCAGTATACAGTACTCTGTGAACTATGAGGGGAGGGCTGTCTTCACCATCTCTCACACATAATATCTGGACTAAGTTGCCTCTTACTCCTCTGAAATACACTCAACTTTTTCCTAGAAATCCACCTCTTTATACATTCTATCAGCAATGTTCAACCTGGTCATCTCCTACAGGCAAGAGGATATTAATTTAACAGGCCAATAAGAGTGTGCCTTGAGATTGTCTTATTCTGAATATTTCTAGTTTAGAAAATACTGCATTTTCCTGCAATACTATGGCTCTGACAGAATTAAGCCTGGATTCCTTAACCAGAGGCTCTAATCAGTAGATGGGAGTAGGTGAGCCACATTCCTGGAAGATCTTATTTTAAATAGTCTTTCTGCCTTTTTAACTTAAAAGTTATTTGATGCAGTGAAGAGAAGCATTGTACCATATCTCCATTTTCCTTTCTTCTTCCTAGCGTTTAGACAGATACAATTGGGAGTATGTAATTTATTTTGTTCCTTTACAGCATGTTACCTAATTACAAAGTTCTCAGAGAGGCCCAAGAAGATACAAAAACAAATATAATTTCCTGTTGCTGGATGCAAGTTCTTTATAATTCTCATTCCCAGTACAATTTTTTATAGCAAATTACCATATTTTGTGACTAAGAACTTCACAGTAGATTAGTTAACAATATGTTTTTATTCAAAACCCAAGTAAATGTCCTAATTCCCTGAAGAAGCCTTCTGGGCATTCTGTAATTTTTCTTTTTTCTGAAAAACTATATCTGTAGCCTATGCATACATACACACACACATACTTCCCAAAACTTAATCAGCCACCTATGATTTAGAACTAAGAAGCCCAGTTCTTTATAACTACAAAGACTAACAGTAAGTTTGAATTTTCAAATAGTTCAAAGAAAGGTTTCAGAATTTTACTTTATCAAGATAAATGCAGAAGCTATGAGATTTTTAAACTGTAAAATGGTTGAAGAGGGACCAAGCCAAAGTTAACAAATACTACAGATAC
The DNA here is from genome assembly GCA_032468235.1 of Pseudoxyrhopus heterurus. Taxonomy (NCBI): domain Eukaryota; kingdom Metazoa; phylum Chordata; class Lepidosauria; order Squamata; genus Pseudoxyrhopus; species Pseudoxyrhopus heterurus. The sequence continues at coordinate 110,664 of JANHJO010001763.1, read as the reverse complement.
CTGTTTGGAAGACCACTTCTAATAGCAATAGCAGTAGCACTTAGACTTATATACCGCTTCACAGTGTTTTACAGCCCTCTTTAAGTGGTTTACAGAGTCACATATTGCCCCCTATAATCTGGGTCCTCATTTTAACAACCTCAGAAGGATGGAAGGCTGAGTCAACCTTGAGCTGGTCAGGATTGAACTTCCAAATTGCAGGCAGCCAACAGTCAGCAGAAGTAGCCTACAGTACTGCATTCTAACCACTGTGCCACTGTGGCTCTTTAATAACAGTTTTAAAGCAGTAGCACTAGTTTTAAAAGGCACTTTGTTTATGCTGAGGAATACTTGGGAAACTAATCTATAGATTATATGATTTGCCATAACATAAGAATATTTGGTTTCTAAATGATCATTTATGGCCTCTTGTCTCTTAAAAATCAGCCAAATAGAGACTGTTCACTAAGTCATAGTTAAACTTATAAAGAGGCTGAATTTTACTCTTTAATTTACTGTAATCATTAAAACCTCTTTGCTAACTAAAAGCACAAAGTATATTTGTCTTCGTCCAACCTCTTTTGCATGTCAGTTTTGTTTGGGTATGACTGATTGATATTCACATATTAAAATCTGTAAAACAATATAAGTGGTTATATTCTGGCACTATTTCTGAATCATATCCCATTGCAATGACTGTCTCCTTTATTTCAAACCATTATTCCACTTTGCTTATTTAACAAGCTTCTGGTTAACAATATACATGAATATGAATATGTTTGTTTCACTGTTCAGGCTGTGGAGAACAAATGGATTGTTGCCTATTTGAAAGTCATCTTTGGCTATAAGCTGTAAGCAAAACATCATACCTACCATGATATTACAATCCTGTCATTCTAGAAAACAGAACCAGGACAACCAACAACATCTGGGAAAGGGAGAAAGTCAGCAAGCAGAAGGGAAGGAAAATGTCGTCCTATCTAAAGAGGATATAACTGTTCCTGATTTACACATGGTGCTTTCTAGATGTCTGGACTTCTATTCTCAGACATTTTTCAGCCAGCTTGCCATTCTCTAGAATCCCAAGGGTTGAAATGCACACAATTAAAGGGTATCCAAGTTGGGGAAGGCTCCATGCATGTCGTGTGAACCCAGTCATTGGGGTTTATTAACAAATTCCAGTGTAGTGCAACATATATATTGAGACATAGTGCCTGGGAAATGATTATATAACAGTAGAATTACATTCTCAGCCAGGTAAGCTTTCCAGTCCATTTCAGGAGTAAAACAAAATACGACAGGATACATCAGCAATAGAAGTGAGGAGGAAAATTTATTAATCAGTTTATTAATAGATGAAAAATACAATTTATTGCAAAGAAGAGATGTAAGGGCAGTAATATAGAAAGAGTAAGAAGGATGCATCATAATGTATAGCAAATGAAACCCATGGCTCCAAATCCTGAGTTGGGAACACTTAACAAGAAATAGAATAAAACTAAAAGTATTTATGGAGAACTTACAGGGAACTTGTCTGTTTGCCTCTGCTTACCTGTCATAGTCTAGAGGTACACTACTCAACTATCTGTTAGTTTATAGCTTGACTCTAATAATAGTTTTAATACAGACAATTCCCTAATTATTTATATTGTGTTTATTGAAATGGGTGCTATTCAACATTGTATAAGGTTCCTTCTTGTAACTCATAGGTATCTCTGCAGCAGTGCTGACATTTTACATTTCCCTCTACCATCACTATCATCCCAATTCCTGAAAAACATTAATCACAGAACTGGACAGAGCAAAACACTTGTCTTCATTTCCACCAATGTTGACCTCTTCTTGCTCTACATTTTTAATTAACCTTGGAACAGCAAAGAAGGGTATTTTCTCCAAATTCAAATCATATTTTATGAGAAAGATGACAAGCTAATTAAGTTAATTCTTAAGACACCTCTTTGTGAGATGAGGCTAAGGTTGGCTTCTTCTTCAATGTGCAGTGATCAACTGATTAAAAAATAATTACTACTTTGCCAAGGACAAGAACATGAAGTTAATTAAAAGAATGAGGTGTAACCTTAATGAAGCTCAGTAGATTGTATTTTGTAGTAAAACCCTTGCTTGAAAACTTACATTCAAATTGTGTCATTCTGAATACATGTTTGGGTACTACATACGCACAAGCGATGTCACTCATTACTTTCTCCTGTGAACAAAGAAGGGCGGATTATGAAAATTTTGGCATGCATGTAGGGCTGTTATTATTCACAGGAACTTCACTAAAATACAAATTGGCAGAAACACAGTATTCATATTTATGTGTTGCACTACAATCCAATTTTAATTAGAACTGTCTCCATTCTTTTGAGCTCTTGAATTTTTGTCCTACAACTATTCTTGCTGTCACCTCCTGTTTAGATTTGCAATTCCAAAAATGTCTATATTGCATAAAATAATTGAAATTGGACCATCGTCCAGCGGGGTCAGTAGGATTATTACACCATTTCAACAAGTAAGTTCTGTGGTTATAACTGGATTCACATGTTGCACTAAGCCTTAAATCATGGTTAACTAACCACAGAGTGGCTTCGCCCAATACAATATGTGAAAACCAAGAAATCCACATGATGATTTTGAGGGAAGCCATTCTTTATAACCTTGCTACCTAGTTTAATAGAAGAATCTGAATACCATTTGGTTTCTTATCCAGCCCTGTTAAATCAAACTTTTAGGGTTGATCAATGTAGTGATCAAGAGTAACAGATAAGAATGATTTGCTTGCTTTGATAAAAATGTTACTTTTTCCTAATTTTTCATAAGCAAGGTAGAAAAAGCTAAGGGTTATACAGGCAATCATCAACTTATGAGCACAATTGGGATCAGAACTTCAGTTGCTAAGGCAGAGTGGATGTTAAGTAAATAATGTCTAATTTTACCATCTATTTTATGGTGGTTAAGCAAATCACCCCAGTCATTATTCCAATTGGAACTCCCTATTGATTTTACTTGTTGGAAGTTGGCTGAGAAGTTTGCAAATGTTGGGTCACCAAAAGTGCTGACTTGGCTATTATAGTGTTAATTTGGCAGAATAACTGTCTCCTCCTTACCTTATCTATGGAATGTGTGATGTATTTGTATACGTATTGCACACATATCGAAATCGAAACTTATCCTGAGTTCGTTCCTTTTGTTCCTGACTTTCAACCTGATCAGATATGCATAGCATTGTCTGCATTTATTTCTTTAATTAGGTAGCCAGCATTATTTTGTATTGCTTTATTTTATTTCTCAAGTAAAAGTTATTGTTTTTATTAGCATTTTGTCTCTCAGGTTTTATTTGCTATGAATAGAACAACTAAAGACAATTCTTCTCCCAACAAGGATCAAATCCAAAGGAATAATCAAAGATTCCTCCTTTGCAATGATTGAGGCTAAAGGACAGATGATGGGACCTGGGGAGCAGACAGGGCTTTATGCAGGCTCCATCAAACAGCTCTACCTTTGTTTATAGCCCAGTCTCACACTTGGACAAGAGGGAGATCAGACAGATTTCTAGCTGGAGTGGGCTCTGCAGCAATTGTCAGGCTGTCTAATCAGTTGACATCACAAAGGGGAAGAATACCTTTTGACTCATTGTGGAATCTATTAGTTTATGATCACTAAGACTAAGATCATTCTGACAGGTCTGGGCAACAACATGGATGAGACAGGCCAAACTTGTTCCCCTGCTAAAAGCAGCTCCTGAAATTTCTCTGGCAGCGTCCCTATTCCACTAAGCTTTTCCAGCCTTATCTGTAATGACACATTGAGAAGATGTTCTGTCTCTGGTATGCAACCAGCTTCCCAAGATCCAAGATCCAATCATTTATGAGCATCTCTTTGTCATACATCAATGCATATAGCACCACACCTGACCAGCTCCATCCATATCACAGTGTTCTAAATCCTGACTTCAGAATGTAATTCCTGGCAGAGATTCATTGCAATTCAGATTGTTTTAGAGTGAAGATGCCTTGCTTTTCTTTGTTAGGAAAACAGAAGTTCATACATCACTGCAACAAATAATTTTTAAAATAGAACGATGCTACTAGATTGCTACTTGAGATTTTAAAATGACATAACTAGGATTAGTTTTGCAAAAACTCTTACGCGGATGTTAAGATGTACACAGTGAGAGATTCGCAAATAATACATTTTTAGTCTGTTTCTGACAGTGTCATGATTACTGCCCCAGAATGTATCTAACTAGTGTTAATTTAACTGACAGATGATCTCAAACTGCCATAATATAATCCAAAAAAACAGGAAATGTCATTAAACTTGCTAGATGGGGAATCTAACATGCCAAGTTCATAAATGTTCATTTGTATACATCCTTTTTTTATAAATGTCTTTCTAGGACATATATTATAATACCTTTAGAGTACTTGCTGTTCACAGCCTGTTTTCAGGCCATGCCATTGGTATTTAAAATGAAAGGATGATGACATTTTGTGTTACAGTGTTGGTTTTGTTTTCAAGCTCTTGAAACATACTCACACCAATGTATTCCTTGTGTTTTCTAGTCAATGTTGAATTCTTATCTAGTGATTTCTTATGGACAGGACCTCCTTCATTTCAGAGGGTGGGGAAACATTTGATGGTGTAAAGAGGCAGTCAGGAATTAATGCAGTCTGAAATGGGAACAGCTCGATGGACTGGCTAGCAGACTTTAGCCAATAAGATACAAGTATACTCATCTGAAACATTCTTCTACAGATGTGCAGAAGATCATCATTATCAGAGTCATTAGCTAGAAATTTACTAGATGACCTAATTGAAATGAGGCACACCTAGTGATTTCATGATTGCCTCTTTGAAGTACAAATTGGTATCTTCTTGATCCGATAGAGGTACCGATGGAGTAGCATTGATAATTTTGATAAGTACTATATCTCCCAACTTTGAAAGATGTAACTGTAGCTTCCCTGCTTTCATCTGCATACTGCTTAATTGCACATTTTGGACATTTCATTATTGCAAAGTGAGATTTTGATGTGGAATGTTCAACTAAGCAATGTAGTTCTGATTTACCAGTCCAAAATAGCAATGGCTGATGAAATCCCAGCAGAGCAGCAAAGAATATTCTTATAACTTCTTAAAAATTGAACAGTTCTTGCAGCAGGTTAGCACTTTCTACCATAGCAATTTGAAGAACATTTTTCAGCGGCTGCATAAATCTCTCAAACTCCCTATTGGCCTGTGGCCAGGGAGGGATGATGCATTGATGCATGAAACCAAAATAACTGGCAAACCGAGCATGTTCTTGACTCTGAAAAGACCAATCAATGTCACTTTTGAAAGTAGCCGATATAGTTTATGCATAGAAAATTTGCTTTATCTTTGAAATCACTGACTTGGCATATACAGTGATGAATGTTTTTACTGCAGGTTACCAAGGGTAATCATCAATTACAAGTAAAGAAAAAAGGAAAAAGGAAAGCCTGTTGTTAGCCAAAGCATAAAAATATACACTGATTTCAAGAGGTAAAACATGAAGCAGAAGGGACATGTGAGTCTTCCATTTGGCACAGTGAATGAGCCTTGTCCTACCATTCAACAAGCATATTTATACCCAGACACCACACATTTTCTCATAGGAGCACTTCAGTCTCTACTTCTCCTTAGGTGGTCTTTATGAGTCAAATCAATAGCTCCTTGCTGGAAAGTTTAGGACTAGCTAAATGAGTGTCATGAAGGAAGACATTTGCTATGGACAGCAGCCAGAGAGGAAATATTGGTTATGCTTCAAGAGTCATGTGGGCAGTATTGTTCCGAGGTTCCTTTCCGATTAGCAGAAATGGTTGTTATGATTGCCTGAAAGCATACATTCTGTTGTGTAGCAGTCTATATCTCAGAAACAGATAAAGCTTTGGGAATTGTATGGAACCAAACAAAATTCACCTTCTCATCAACAAAATTTAAAGTGTGGATCTGAAATTAAATTAGAAACTGGACACCTGAAGAAATAACCTGTTGAATTATTTGTGCTTCAACAGTAAAGTCATTTCCTTGCAATTTGAGTATGCAGCATTCAATGAGAAGAGAGGTTGAAAAGATGACTTACAGTACATTGACACAATCAGTTACTATCATGAAGAAAGAGTTGTACATGTACAAGTGGAAGAAGAAACACATTCAAAATACTGTAAAAGCTGTTTAAATGTACTTTAGTCTACAAATAAAAGAGTTTTGTCAACATATGCAATGGTGTAAACCGTGCTATATGGTGAGATCTACAAGAGGACTATACCAAGCCTAACATATAACTGGTATCCATCATGAATTCAATTTGGTTTTTTTTTAACAAAATACAACATGACAGTATCGTAGGTAGGAGCAAGCCACGGTTCTTTAAAAACCATCTCATGAGGATCCAGCACTCCCAAGAATGATACCTTTTGTGCAATTCCTGAAAGAATGAGACAAACTTTCAAACTGAGGAATTAAAAAGTCACTTTGGTTTGCCAATCCTAGCAGATTATAGATTTCAGTGAGAGTATCAATTTCCTTGTACAGTTATATCTGCATCTTGCACAGATCTTCTGAGAACGCATAGGCAAAGGACCCAAAGACAATTTGTTAAATTCATTCTTGTCCTGAGAGTGTTAGATTAGTGTCCCTCAGGCACTGCAAAAGTTCTGCATGGTAAGGATTAGGCTTGCATTTAATAGCATCAAACACCAAAATGCCATCACTAACATTAAGGACTTCTTGTAATTGAGCACGTACCTCACAAATTACATTCCAGAGTATTTCAGCAGATAACAAAGTTCCAAAAAAGAGGTATTTGTATCAGCAAAATTCAACATCCATGGAAAAAAATATTAATGGAATTGCTGCTGGGATCCACATTAACACCAAATCTGGAGGAGAATTTGACACAATCTAAGCAGTAAGGTCCAATATATTTTTCATGCTTAATAGCAGTATTGGGAAGTGTCATATCTATACAGACATAAATTTGATCTGGTTGCTTCAGTTTACAGATGAAAACCACTATGGTGGCTTCAGAATGCTGTCTATGCATTATTTTCCCTTTTTTAACTATAATTTCATTAAGGGTTTCTTAAGAAGGAAGATTAAAAACAAATGTAAACTAATGTAAAGTAAGAAAAAGAAAGGAAAGAAATCAAAAAGAAGGGTAAAATGCAAGAAAGGAAGAAAAGAAAAGAATAAAGATACAAAAAGGTTGTTTCAGATCTTCCTTAATGAAGGGGGTTTTCAGTCAGCAATGAATGTAAATATTGTATTTTCTCTGATCAAAAAAGAAATTTGGCCATCTCAGCAAATTCCATCATCTTCACTAACCATTCCTCCATTCCATCTTTGTGCTGCAGTTGTCATGTACATAAACAAATTTACATAACTTTTTTTCCAACTGTTTGTCTATCAATCCCAAAAGAAAATCCTTAAGATCCTCTGAATCAGTGTATGTATTTGAATGCAGAATTTTTCTAGTTTCAAACACTAGGAAGCATGATAATGTCCATTCTTTTAACATTTCCAACATATGAAATTTGAAATACCTTTATACATTATAGACAATTTCCCTGGTGACTCAGGTTATAAAGAATTTTTTCTATCAAATGAATACTGTTCCAACACTGAGGTTTCTAAGAGGAGATTGGACATTTATCTGAAATAGTATAGGATTTCCTGCCTGAGTAGGGGTTGGACTAGAAGACCACCAAAGTCCCTTCCAACTCTGTTATTCTGTCATAGATTTTCTTGCTGTAACCTGGTAAGCAGAAGTCATAACAAATTGTCGATTTTTGTTTAAAATGTAGAGTGTGAAATATAGAACATCATGTGGGAAAATCAAGATGATACTCATAATTCCCTAAATGAATTGGCTGATAGGTCCTCCTGTCAGATTGATATGCATAAAAGGATAGTGTTTGCTCAAGACAAACTTGGCATCCATATCTCTAGCTAGGTATGAAAATCCTTATTTAAAGTGAGTTGTATGATTCTACTACAATGGTAATAGAGTAGCTACAAATGTCAAGGTTTCTGTGGCTAAAGAACCCTCTCTATATATTCCTCACCAATTGGTCCATCATAATGAGCCATGGTGGCGCAGTGGTTAGAATGCAGCACTGCAGGCTACTTCTGACTGCCAGCTGCCTGCAGTTCAGCAGTTCAATTCTCATGGGCTCAAGGTTGACTCAGCCTTCCATCCTTCCGAGGTTGGTAAAATGAGGCCTCAGATTGTTGGGGGCAATATGCTGACTCTGTAAACCGCTTAGAGAGTGCTGGAAAACATTGTGAAACAGTATATACAATAAGTCTAAGTGCTATTGCTATAATGGCATTGTCTTTAATTTAAGACAATAAAGAAATTATAATAAATAAAAATAATAATTTAACTTATTGCCTTTAATTAATTTAAGTAAAATGAGGTGCAAGAATATGCTGATTCTATAAACAGAAAGTGCTGTGAAGCACTATGAAGCAGTATATAAGTCTAAGTGCTGTTGCTATTGTCATTAATTTCTACATATTTTCCTTGCCAATCCTCATCTTCTTCTGTTCATTCTCTGATTCAGTAGTAGTTGTGAGTATGCATTCAGTTTCTTTTTTAATCATAATTTTATTAAACATTACAATTAAAAAGATAAAAGACAATACAAACTTAAAAAAAGAAAAAACAAACATGATTAAAAGAAGAAAAATGGAAAAGGAAACAATAAGAATAAAGTAAAGAAAAGAAAAAGAAGAGAGGTATATAAAGAAATAACTTCCCCCTTTATCATAAGTATAAGCATTTTAGTAACTTTTCACCTTCTCTTAAGATACAACAAATGATCTTTTCTTCCCATATCCCATCTCTAATACATAAATAAAGCCTTAAAGCCTTGTCCTTCAGTCCTGGTCAGCAAAAGTCCATTAAAGCTTAACAGAGATAACAACAATCAGCGTTAAATTTTTCTCCTGGAAGCCCACTTTCTTCCTGATCAAACAGCTATTAGATGGGACTCTGCATCTTGAAAATGAGAATGTGCATGTGACTTTTATAGTTTTGTTGAAATGAAATAGTATCTTGTAGATTAAATTTATTTGGTAGCCTCTTGAGTGAGTAGATTATTAAAATACCCATCTTACTTTATCTCAATTCAGTTAAAGGCCTCCAAAATTCACAAATTAGCACATTGCAGATGAACATATGGAGATGATTTCCTTTTTTCAAAGAATCAGAAGACTTTGATGTTTTAGACTGCCGTTCTTGAATTTTTCCCTGAGTTTGGGAGTGAGCAATCATTTTTGTCTCTATTCTTACTCTATGAAATGAAGCCGCCCTTCATTCATCTTCCAGCTTCATAAGTCAGTAACAGGCCAAGGGCCATCTCAATTCTTCATAACTCTGGTGTGGTCTGGTTAGTTAAAGTATCAATTATAGAGAGAACCAATTAAAACCTTTATTGTGTTAATTTTTAATATGAGGTCAACTACCATCCGAAGTAGCTGGAGATGTGTTTGTGTTTTAAAGTAATGTTTTTGTAAAGCAATAATATTGATGAAGCTGCAGCCAAAATTAGAAAGCTTCTGCAACCACTTTATATCACAAGGAGGCAACTGATATTACTGTACAATGCTGGGCCAATACATCTAGGTGAATGTGACTTTCATTATCTTATTAAGTTGGAGTTGTCATGACACAGACCATGCTATCAACAGATGTCTAGCTGCTGCAACAGCAGCTCAGTTGCTCCTGCCACTTCCCCTTCTAATGAAGGTGAATTACCTCTGCTGACAAATGCCATGCAATACCAAGCAGGAAACACTCCCTGAACCTTCAGCTTGTTCTTAATGGGCTCAGCTTTCAAAGGGGATGGAACCTCAGCAAAGCATTGCTAGAGAATGGTTTCCAGATGGTTAACATGCACCTTTCTCTTCCTCCTCTGCAGTGGAATGAAAAATATAAAACAGGCAGGCAAGCAGGTAAGTCTATTCCAGTGTTTCCCAACTGAGCAACTTTGAGATGTACAAACTTCAATTCCCAGAATTCTTAGCAACAATCCTATTGGCTGCAGAATACTGGGAATTAAAGACCACACAACACAGGTTGGGAAACATTGGTATAGTCCAGGGCTGTCACACTGGTGGTCCGTGGGCCAGATGCGTCACGCGCAGACCACGCCCACACTGACTCTGGAAAGGCAAAAAATGTCACAATATGTCTCAATACATCATGTGACGTGATTGAGTTTGACACCCATGGTATAGTCCAAGGAAGGAGAAGAATACATCTCATAGGGGAAACAGGAGCATTTCGCAGTTTTGATACTTCAGCACTAACTTGGCCAGAATGCCAACATATCAGATATGCTTCTCCCAATCTTTGAGGTGTTTATTAACACTCTTATTAGAATCGGAAGGAGAATATTTTCACTTTGTTTGTGAGAAATAATTCTTGCCAGCTAGGATTGATAGAAAGATTGATAGGATTGATAGATTGATAGATAGATTCCTACACACACTTGCCTAGAAGTAAGTCCCCCAGAATTCAGAAGGATGAACAGACACATTTAGAATTACACTGCTAGGTGCTTAAGATTAGAACTAAATTTACTGATCCAAAAAGTTTTGTGTTATATAGACTGAAAGGCTTTGTTGGTCTGCCAGTAAAATAATTTGAAAGACATTGTCTTTCTAAAGTGGAAGAATCACCCTAAAATGTCTCCCAATCTCTAATATAGGTAGTCTTCAACATACAACCACAACTGAACCCAAAATTTCTGTTGTTAAGTGAGACATTTGCTAAGTGACTTTTGCCCCATTTTATAACCTTTCCTTCCACGGTTGTTAAGTGAATCACTGCAGTTGTTAAGTTAGTACCCCGGTTGTTAAGTAATAGTGGCTTCCCCATTGACTTTGCTTGTGAAAAGGTCGCAAAAGGTGATCATATGACCCCGGGACAGAGCAATTGTCATAAATATGAACCAGTTGCCAAGCATCTGAATTTTGATCACATGACCACCAGGTTGTTACAATGATTGTGAGTGTGAAAAACAGTCATAAATCACTTTTTTCAATGCTGTTGTAACTTCGAACGGTCACTAAATGAACTGTTGAGGACTACCTGTATTGGTATTAGTGAATGACTGTTTCTAAAAATACAATGTTATAAGAGAAGAGTCGTGGTAGCATTGTTTTCCGACTAACAAATTTTATTAAGCTTTTGTGGAAATGAAGCACTAGCTATCATTGGCCAGTAACTCTGGACAGGTGAGGAGAACATTAAAAAAAAATCCAATTTCAATGAATTCTGTGAGGTCAGATTAATCTTGCTCTAGGGTACTGAAGGAACCAGTGAAGGTGATCCCAGAACTTCCAAATATATTCTTTGATCAAAACTAGTAAAGTCTTAGAAGATCAGAGGAAAGCTAAATAGAGAAAAGGAAGACATATGAATTTACAGATCTGTTTGTAATAGCTTCATACCTATAGTGGGCAAGATGTTTGAGAAGCATGTTTGTGAGCACTTCAATAGGAGTGCAAAAATCACAAGCCAGCATGGGTTTGTCCCAAGAGTTCATAAACTAATCTCATCTCCCTTTAGACAGAGTCACTAACTTATTAGATTAGAGGAATGTTGTGGACACAATGTGCTGTGATCTCAGAAAAGCATTAAATGAAACCTTTTACCGCATTAGGAAAATGTTAAAGCTATATGAGCTTAGATAATACATCTGATAGAACAATTCACAATTAACTGAATGACCATCCCAGAGAGCACTCATAAACAGTTTCTATCAGCTTGATGAGCAGTATGGATTTTGATTTTTGTCCTGGGTTTCATCCTCTGCAACATTGTTATGAATAATTTGCATGATCGGATTATCAGATCTACAGATAGATAAAACTATAAGAAGTGGTCAACGTTTTAGAATGTTGCATATACATGACTTGTGGGCTGAAATTAATAAGATGAAATTTAACAGGGAGAAATGTAAAATCTCATATCTGTGAATCTGGGTTACTTAACAGTTGCCATCACATTGTTTAGGCATTTTTAGCTTATGATCTATTGGAACATCCTTTTCATATGTATTGTTCTACTGGCAAACCAGATTTGTTCAACATATAATTGTGTCTTTCATTTTTTCCTTCAAGTCGGTCTCTGGAATGTTGTTCTCAGAGAAGTCTATCTTATTCTGAATAGTATTCCTTTGATCAATAAAAGTCTTTTTGTTCTGCCAGATCTCTGTCTTGTTGATTTGTCTTTCTCTTAATTGATGATGGTCTATTTTTCTTGTTATAATTGCTAAATATGTTTATTAATTGTATTTGGTTCTACAATTCTAACTTCTTGGGAAGGCAAAAATGATAAAAACAATCATGGTAATAAAAATTAGCCAATGACATATATTATTGCCTTAAACTCTAGTACAATTAATCATGCATAATAGTGTATAATTATAGTATTAAAACATTTAACGCTTTCTCAAGGTGGGAAGCTTTATGTACTGTATATATAAAACCTACCATCAGGAATCAAATATTCTGGAGAACTCTTGAATCTTCCATTTGGTTCTCTGGATCACACTGATCCAGCTGTTCCAGGAGTGGTTGGAGAGTTTTTACTCTTCCCAACTGGAAGTCTATGGTGGCTTCAAACATGGCTCCCAGACTGGTTCCCATGGTCTGGTTTCTTGGGTCCAATATGAGAAATCAATTCTGGCTCAAAAGATTAACTTCTGGAAAACCACCCAAACTAACATGGTTTGGAAGAGAACTTGATAGATTTAGGATCCAACAAAACATTTGATTCCTGGAATGATAGTTCTTGTCCATCTCTATAAATCATATATATTTATTTCAAAAATGTAATCCCATAAATGCATGTCCACCAAGATCTTGTTCCTCATGCATACCAACCTATTTTTTCCTATCAAAGGCAGATAGTCTTAGTTACCATTGTTAAAATAAAGGCTTATAAGAGCATTCTTAATTGATTGGCTCCAAACTGTTTAAAGGTTTGAAGGCCAATGCCAATATTGTTTCTGGGGGCAAGACAGTTTAATTAGTTGCAAACTGATTTAATTTGTTCCAACCATTTAATCCCCAATTAGAACACTGATTCTTTATTGACATGCAAATTATGTACAACCTATAGTTTTCTAATTGGCTAGTTTAGCTTTTGACTAAACAGCATCTCTATCTTTTCAGCCCAATGGTTTTGCTTTGTTTGCCCTGCATCATCATATAATTGAAACTCATTCAGAACATCTACTGCTTGGGTAATGAATGTGAGAGTCATAGTTTTATATAACCTGTGTACTAATGGCATAATACTTCTAATATTTGGATGCGTCTTATAGTGATAACATGTTACATTACCATTTTTACCACTTTTAAGGTTCAATGACAATTATGAATCCTTATAAAACTAATATGGCATCTTCCACTAAGAAGTGGGTGCCAATATGTTTGGGTTTTCCAATCCATTGTAAATAAACATTAGGTAGCACTTTCTTCAGAATCAGAAATGGACTTGGGCAAATTCCAAAAAAGGACAGATTCGTGCAACATGGAATGGAACCCAGCAAGGCAAGATAATACATGTAATCAATAGTCTTATGAAAAGAATTTGCATTTCACTTTTTGAGTCAAAGAAGACAAGCAATGAAAATACTCTATGGTCCATTTGATTTTAGCATTTATTTATGGTTTTTATGTGACATATTTTATGTTTGGTTAGGCTTGCTTAGCTTACTCAAATCTTTCGTACATTTCATTGGATAGAATACTCAAAGAAATACATTGGTATTAAAGCTTCTCTGCCTTGATCCCTCAATTGATAATGTTTCACAAAATTATACCAATACAGTTTCTTCTCTCTTTGCTGAGGGAACCTGTGGATAGATGATGAAGTAGATGAATAAAGGACCTCTGAAAGGCCTTAAGTCAGTCTAGAATTTGTGACAATTCTGTAACACATAACTCATATGCACCTTATTATTTTGGAAATTATGTCAGTATTGTCCATTGAAGAAACTCACAACATACCTGGCATCTATACAGTATATCTAGCCCTATATTCCTGCAAATGTAGACCATCTGTTACTCTACAAAAAGTGAAATGCAAATATTTAATCAAGTAAGATGATTTACCCATTCTGATGCTCATAAACAAGATTGGATGGTGATGCAAAACCGATTTAAGACCAAAAGGTTTTTGTAATCCATGTTAGTACAGTAATACTGCTATGCTATACAGAATACATGACACCGAAGAAAATCCAATCACTAGCATAGATTGCATAACAGTCCATCAACCATTTTGCAACGTTGCCAGTGTGAATATGAATAAACCAGTGGGATGGAATACATAATCTTCATTACATGACATTACAGGCACTCTCTAAGTAAATATTCTGTGTTGGGAAGAAGAAAGTTAAAGGAGTTAATGCTCCAGTAGAGCCTTTCAAGTATCCCAGCACTTAAACCCAGGATGGAAGCAATAACTCTAGGGTGTCTTCTCTCTTTAAACATTAAAATACCACATGGCTTCAAATGAGAGGCATAAATACACATTTAAGTCATTTGGAAGATAAGAACTTAAAACTGCAGTTCCTCCCCCCCCCCCAGTGTAGAACTATAATCCCCCAACCAAAGATGCTGAGGAATCCCTGTTTATTATATAGACAGTTTTCCTAAAACAAAAGCTAAAGTACACTTGAAGAGGAAGGCAGCCCACACAGAATAATAGACTGCTTCTTGTTTCCATTAACATCTCTAGAAGAAAGCAGAGAGGGGGGAAAAATCCAGTTCCACTAA
>JANHJO010001763.1:83233-95759 GCA_032468235.1 Pseudoxyrhopus heterurus | reverse complement strand
AGGGTGAGACCAATCAAGTTGGCCATGCCCACCCAGTCACATGCCCACCCAGGCACACTCACTCAGCTGGTCATTAGAGCAGAGAACCTGTTGTTAAATTATTTGAACCTCACCACTGGATAAAAGGCACAGGAAGGGAAACTATGATGTGGCATATCATCCTTTCCTGGGTCTCCTTTGGGTAGTGGGGATCACAGTATCAGCAGTTATCATTTGCTGTTAAACCTGGAATTTCCAGTTTAGCTTTCTAGGAGATACAGCTGTGCTGGTGTAGTAGCTTCAGTCAGTAGGGCATGAAATGCAATCCTATCAATCTGGAGGTCTATATTTTTATCCCCTATAGCAAAAATTGACATTTAGACCTCTTTTTTAAAGTCTTTACTGCCTTGTAATCCCATTTGCATAGCACCTCCTTGAACTGCAAAGAATGTCACTGGGAATCAGGCAGCATATAAATTTACTTGATGATGCTGAAATCAATTTATCATTTAAAAGATAAGGCACGCTCACTTCTCCCTTGAAGCAGTCTTGAGTTCTAGTTTTACTTCTTAAAGAGTCTCCTCCATAAAAAGTTAGAAAACAAGTGTAGCTAGCAAAAGGACATGTTGCATTACAAGATTAAAAATTGACATAGAAATGCTGATTTCAAGTAGCTCAGAACTGTAATTTCTGAAAAGGTAATGGAAGACAAGATGATAAAGATTTTGCATAATAACTCAGTAAAGGGAGAGAGAGGAAAAAACATGTTAAGATAGTGCCTGTGTCTGCTATCCATCTTTATTAAGAATGTAATACATAATCCCCTTTAATCCATTCTAAAGTTCCAGTTTCATTTAAGTAGGACCTTTGATAAAACTATTTTCTATTCTATAGTAGGCTTGTAAGACAATCAGAGACAATGCAAGATACTGAATTTATACTGAGGACTTCAAGCTATGACAAAATAAAGATGTAGGGAGTTTAGCAAACAAAGTGCTGAACAATCAAATAAGAGAAGGAAAGAACATCTTTTGAAAAAAAAAAAAGGTTTCGTTCAATCTTAATTCAACCTATTGAAAGGTTAATTCAAATGGAGATTTAAAGACTTGAGTCCTGATTTCTGGTTGAGATGAGTCCAGGCTTAATATTAGTGTTACATTAGCTCAGAGGTCTCCAAACTTGGCAACTTTAGGACTTGTGGACTTCAACTCCCAGAATTCTCCAGCCAGCTATGCTTGAAGTCCACAAGTCTTAAAGTTGTCAAGTTTGGGGACCTCTGCATTAGCTAATACACATGTGGCAAATTACATGAAAAGTAGCCCTGAAATTAGAACTGTTGCATCAAGAATTTCGCCATTGGTTTTTAGAAGGCAGCATTTAGTCTTATTTAAAAGGGGCACTTTTCATTATAGCTACTATGGCCAAAATTGCAACCATTAAACCAGAATCTAATTCAAAACTCTTGCTTTTTTATGGTTTTAGGTTTGCTTGGAATGCATAGAGCTATAATAAGTTGCAGACTGCCTTACTATTGGGAATGAAAAAGTAACATAGTCTGGATTTCTAGACCATGAAATAGGACTGAGCTCCCCCAAACAGAATCCATCTCAGTACAAATGATCAAACAACTCAGGAAATCTACTAATATTTGCTTTCAAATATTTCATGGTTCAAAAATTATGTATCAAGATGAGTATATTTTGAAAACCTTGCAAATAAAGGGGAAAAGTGCACTTGAAGGCTGGATATGGCAATGTGAATTGGCATCTCTCTCTCCTGTCCTGTTTGTTTTTTTTCCTTTAAATTATATAAAATCCCATTCTTTGTGCACAATATTTCATCAAACCAATAAATTAGGGATACTAGTAGTTCTCAACTTATGGTCCAATCAAAGTTATGGCAGCCTTGGGAAAACAATGACTTACCCTCCTTGAAATTATATCTGTTCCATTACCCTGCAGTCCTGTGATTGCAATTAGGGCAGTTGGCAAATAGCTTGCATTTACAACAGATGTTGTGTTTTGTAATCACAAGATCATGACTGGTGACCTTCCCAGCTGGTTTCTGACCAGCAAAGTCAAATTGGGAAAGCTGGATTTACTTAATGGCCATGTAATTCAGTTAGTAATGTTATTTGCTTAACAACTGCTGTGATTCTTTTAATGATCACGGTAAGGGTATTCATACAATTGGGTCCAGTCGCATGATGATTTGCTTAACAACCACACTGCTTAGTGACTGAAATTCTGCTCCTCATTGTGGTTAACTGTATTTATATTATAATATCTCACAGTAACTGATCATTAAATTGTAAACATGTTAACTAGAACTGAGAAAGTTCCTGCTACCATCCTAGCATCAGCTGTGTTGTCTCACCTGTGGTATCAAACAAGGGTGGCACCCTGGCCAATTTATTAAATAGATCCTTTGTCAACTAAGATGTTGGAAACCAATGAAGAAGTTCACCTTTTTCTTTAACAGCAGTAGTGCTTAGACTTATATACCGCTTCACAGTGCTTTACAGCCCCCTTTAAGTGGTTTACAAAGTTAGCATATTGCCCCCAACAATCTAGTCCCTCATTTTACCGACCTCAGAAGAATGGAAGGCTGAGTCAACCTTGAGCTGGTGAGACTCGAACCGTTGGCAGTCAGCAGAAGTAGCCTGCAGTACTGCATTCTAACCACTGCATCACCACGCCTCTTTAAACAATGATCACAGAGAAAAATAACACCCTTAAAGAGGTTCAAAAGAAAGTCTAACCTAGAAAATCAAATGACAGGAGAGTTGCATGCTAATCATGGTGGTTTGATAATCACACTCAGATTCTTCATTAGTAGCTGAAATTCCACATTTGTCTCCCGGAATCTCAGCTAGTTATGAAGAATCTGAGTATGATTAGCATTTAGAATGGCCCTAATCTAACTCATCAAGAAATTATGAGGATTTATAAAGAGTTTCCTGTTTGCTTCCTGTTTTTTTAACTGAAATTAAACATGTGAATAATATTCTCTTATGTGGGGCTAATTCCAGGTCAAACATCATTATTGTTCCATTCCTGCATTTTACTACAAAAAATATATATGAGATTTTTGTGGGATATAACAGGAAGCAGTGAAATCTCTGTTGAAGTAGGGTCTTAAAATTAAAATATCTATCTACCCAGATTTTATTAAGGAGATTATAAATGAGAGGAGAAGCTTTTCCAAGGCATGGAATTTTGCTACATCTGCTCAGTTGCAATATTTCATGTCTGTCCTTACTATATTTTGCATCAATGATCAGAAAAGTCAAAACATTTTAAATACGTTTTCAAAGAGATTTAAGCCCAATACTTTTGCCTTGTCAAATGATTGATTTTAGCCTCAAGTATTGAACTAATGACTGGTTAACACTGCCTTTATTATTATCAATACCACCATCACTTTTTTTTTTTTAAATCCCTTCTGGAATCACTTCTTAGATAAAATGCTTCCTAAGAGGATTTAAAGCGGATACCTCTGGACTACTCTACCTTATCTACTGTCTGAACATATTGCCAAGTTATGTATGTCTAGATTTTTTTTCTTCTTTTCTCCCTGCCCCACTCTTTTTCCTCCTTTACAGAGTGGGGAGGGGTTATTTTGGGTTACTTTTTTCTTCCTTTTTTTGCTCAAGAGTATATGATCTTGATTTAGCCGAGAGGGAGAAGCTGCAGAGTCAATGTCAACCCAAAGTAATGTCCTCCCCCCCAAGTTTTCCCTTCATTTTACTTTTTTCAGGATCAATTAGTGGAGGCTCATAATGAGATTTTATTTCCCTGTTAAAAGAGAAATTTTGTTTATTAGTTGCCACCTGCTGGCAGGATTTAAAATTAAAACATTGATATCTTGATTTGGAATTGCAGCACTTTCAACTTTAGAGACACCTACATTATTAGGATAAATGATGAATCAATACATTTTATGAGATCCTGAAGCCCATCACTGGTGAGTCATGATCAGTGTCTCAACATTTTGACTCCCTTAGTTAATCTGCTATTATAATTCATATTATTTGTAGTAAATCTGCAATTTCACAGAGTTCAATTCAGAAAACTTTGGAAAATCTGGATTTGGGGCAATAATGGGTTTCATTCAAATTAATGACAGACAACACGTTGAATATTTACCACTCTGGGTGGTTTAATGTATTGTATGTTTTTTGTTTGATGATTTTTTTTTAGTTTGAATTGTAACTTTGCACAAAGTTCCCAAAGGTGCTTTTTCAAATTCCCCACCATCCAGTCAGAGCTGAAGAAGCTTCTTGGATGAGAAGCAAAACATCTTCAAAGAAAAAACCAGAAAGTCCAGTTACCTCTTGAAAAAGCACCTTTGGGACAACCATGACCTAGATGACTGAGAATCTCCATAGACATTTTGCAGAAAGGTGTTTATAGTTTGAACTGTAGTCACTATCAAATCCTGTTTTTGCTGACTGAATAAAGCCTCTCCATCTTCTCCTATAGGACATATAATGAATTTCAATTCAGTGTTGTCCATCTGGTAGTCTCCATGTCTAGATATGTCTTTTTGGTTGTTGGAAAAAGATGTTTGATACAAACGTTGGATTTTCTTGGCAGAAATATATTAGTCTGCCTTCTGCTTTGTTTTTATATCCCAGCCAAATTTTCCAGCTCTTCCAGATGCTATTTTTCCAGTTATTCCAATTTGTACAACATCTTTTGGGGTGGTGGGAGATGGGGAATGTTTATGAGGCACTGCCAATTGTCATAGGCTGTTTAATTTTCTTCAGCTGTTCAACTTTGTTGGAGCATACTGTAGATTTGGATCACTGCAATATTGATTGGCTTGCCTTGGATTTTAATTGAAATTGTTTTACCATTTTGGTTTTTTTTTTAAAGCAGTGACTGACACCTTTTTGTTAATAATGATGGCTAGTCTATTTCTTCTGTGATTTTTCTTGTCCACAGAATACCTGATAAATCTCTGAGGTAAAGTAACCTATTCCACTCCATTTCAATTCATTGATTCTCAAAAATGACAATATTCAGTCTTGATATTTCTTCTCTTCATATTGTCAGTGATATACATAGCATTTCTGAACTTTCTTTTTGCCTCTGGACTCATTGGCAGCTGGTCAATTATTGGGTTTTAATCATAGGCATTAATACTATTCACAGTTACCTCTGTTCTTCCCCAGGACTTTACTGGATACCTTCTGACTTGTCAATTTCTGGTATCATATTGGTATTTTTGTGGTTGTAAATGTCTACTTTGTTGTTTGGCAGAATAATGGAATTCCATTTCTTCAAATTTAACACATGCAGTAAAATGCAACAATAACAACATAATCATGGAAAAAATGGAAAACAAAATATCAATGAAATAAAATGAAATTTTACATTGATGGCTCTGGAATCAATTCCCAAAGGCCATGTAGAAAAGCCAGGTCTTCTCAGCTTCCCAAAATGCTCCAGGCCTTTTCTATGACAAAATTTGGTGGAGCTTGGAGCACAATTGGGGCATGCAAGTCCTTTCTCAAGTGCATGGAAACAATCCAGGAAGGGAATTAATGCACAGAGAGCTATTGTATCACCTATGTCATTATTTTAATTTCCATTCTATCTTCTGTTCACTTTAATTAAATTGACATTAAATTAAATTAAGTTTATTTTTTTCTTGACCCCTCCTATGCCTTTGGCATGACTTGTACCACCTGACATGCTGCCAAAATACAGCCTTTGACTAGGATAAGGTTGCATTTGCTGGCTCATTTAAGGAGATCTTTCTCAATGTTTTGAGAGGGTATCATAATTTAGAAAAATACTAGAGCACCTTCTAAGATTGCTGCATTAGAAAAATAAATAAATCTTCCCCCCCTCCACTGCTCTTCAGCAACGGAAACTATTCCACCCACTGTCACTGATAAGCTTATATTGGGAGAACAAAACAAGGATAATGAACTTTTTCCTCTTTCCTTCTCTTCTTTGCAAAGGCTTTCTTCTTTTCTCCTTTGTCTCATATGTCTGAGTTAAGAGTCTGAGTTAAGAGGATTCTTTAAAATACAGTAACGAGCTCCTGCTTTGAACTTGGAATATGCCTCCTGCAAAAAATCTCCAGACCATCCTTATTTAATATGCCCAAATATGATTAGTGTCAAACAGTGAAATATCGCTTCCTTATCTCTAGGAACCAGCAGACAAGACTATTTCTCGGGATCAAGGTCTTCTCTCACTTCTTTATTTTTTCCTTTTCATTCCATCACTAGCCCCCTTCCTTCCTTTTCTTCTTTTGACAAAATGCAGACTTTGACAACAATTTTCGGTATGTACAGCCCCTTCAGAGGTATGCTGTTTCTTTATCCTTTTGAAAAAAGGCACCGGCCTTGCTCCTTTGTTGGCCTAGTGTTTAATGTCAATTCCTAATTTAAGGAAATTATTTAGTCAAAAGGCAGGTGATTACTGCTGCCTTGTGTTGTTGCTGTCACAGAGACTTGGTCCTTCTCTCCTTCCTCAACTAAACTTAAAGAAGCACACATCAAAGGAAGTCTTCTGAGCTGTGCGAACCAATTACTGAGAGCCTGGTAAAGACCATGTCACTGCTGTTTATCTGCCAGAAAATGCTGCTTTGGCGTTTTTGTACTTTTTTCCCCCTCTGGAAGCTTGCATTCAGATTTATTTACATACAAAGGGTCTTGCATGTCAACAACTGCAAGCTGTTGATAAAGGATTTGCATTTTCCATAATTTCATGGAGATCCTAAATTTGGTCAAAGGCAAAAAAAAAAAAGGCAAAGAGGAAAATTCTTCTTGAAATTTGGTATTATTAAAAGGAGAGCTCAAATTACTTTCGTAACAGTGCCCCTGCCATAACTATGCACAAAAAAGGAAACAGAGAAACTCACAAGGCTGATAATTATTGTTTCTTGAACACACACTTGGCCAAATAATTTTTAGTTATCTCAGGGGCTTTGCAATTTTAACTACTCAAATGAACGGTGATTGGAGTTTATCCTTTTTGGGGCTCTATTAGAAGCAAGATAGGAAAGGCTAAGAGTACATATAATTATGCTACAGCCTTACCACAAAATGTAATTGGGCATAGACTAATAGGCTATGAATGAATGTAAAGTAAGACCATTCGCTTAACAAAATCTTTCTAAAAAGGAACACCAAATTCTGAACTTTCCAGTTTCAATGCTAGCAGCCTTTGAAACTGAAGTTTTAAAAACCATCTACAGGAAATTGGGGTGGTACTTCAAGGTTTCAATTGCTTTTCTATGTTTTATTTACTTCTGAAATGTGCAGGGACATTCATAGAAGTGATCTGAAAATGACTATCCCTAAAGATGGATTGACTGTAGGTAGTTATAATAATGTTGTCCTACTCTCCAGTTTTTAACAGCCTAAGTAAACAAAAATTCAGGATTTGTGTTCAATTAATATGCTTGATTTTAGATTCCTTGGTTTGCATAATTAAAAGTGGTGGTTTTTGTTAGGTTCTGTTCAGTTTTGTCTTGTGCTCTTCCTTAGTAAGTCCGATGCTGATGTTAATTAAAATAGATTAAATATCTCAGGAAAAGTAGAGGGAAAGTCATGTATGTTGTAAAATAAGGTACATTTTACTTTCCTTTTGTCCATGGGCACCAGAATGCTTTCAGAAGGTACATTGATAATCTGTGTTGCAATGTTTATAGCTTTAGACTTTAACGATGTCTTAAAAGAATCAAAAGCAGCTAGAAGTCTGTCTATGGGCACCAGAATGCTTTCAGAAGATACTGTGATAATCTGTGTTGCAATGTTTACAGCTTTAGACTTGAATGTCTTAAAAAAATTAAAAGCAGCTGGAAGTCAGACACTTTGCCCCTTGGTGTAATCCTAACAGATTCTGTTTTTCTTGACATGTAATTACATCCCACTAACTACAGAAATTCTAGGTTGCCAACCTAGCAGTTCGAAAGCATGTAAAAATGCAAGTAGAAAAATAGGGATCACCCTTGGTGGGAACGTAACAACATGTGCTGGCCACATGACCATGGAGACATCTTTGGATAGCACTGGCTCTTCAGCTTTGAAACGGAGATGAGCACTGCCCCCTAGAGTTGGGAATGACTAGCATGTATTTGTGAGGGGAATCTTTACCTTTTTTAACTACAGAAATAGAAACAAATTATTACCAATTCTTGTAGACGTTGGATCTGAACAAGGAGCCATAGGCAAGGAATGAATGGAGTTTCTATTGTTTCATCTTATTCAGCTGTTAATTCTAAAATATCTAGGTCTAACCTTCCCCCCCTTTAGAGCTCAAAGACAGGTGGCTAGAATGATTAATCTGCCAAATTACTCTCAATAATTAGACCTTTGTTGTGGTAGTTGCTCCTTATGGACAGGTGGCTTGCAGATCAACCCACAGTTTCAGCATGAGAACAGGAATGTGCTGTTTATCAAACCAATCTCTCCTTCTTTTACTCAAAGGGACAAAAATTCCTTACTGTTTCCTTAGCCCTTTCACACCTGGAGTAGAGAACTGAGTAATTCTGTAGTTTTCTCTTAAGAGGCAGCTATTCCTTCTGCAATTACATTCTACAGGACCAGACATTTGTATGTGTACTACGAATAGCTGAATTTAATTTACTTTCATGGAACTTCTTTGTTTTAACTGCAACACTCATGAGTTTTGAACATTGTTCCAGTTTTTAAAACAAATTATGTTGTCTTTGGTAATCATGCTCGAGATCCAATTGTTTCATCAAAATTATTTGAAATTGGCTCTCCATAATTTGGCCACTGAAATTATTGACACATTATAAATAATGCTGTAGATCTCTCGCCAAACATAGTATTTTGTTTACTAGCAGTCACTTTCTATAACTCACCCATATCTACTCTTTATGCTATTTTTTTTACTATTCTTTGTGTAGCTACTGGAAGACAAAGCATGTAAAAGAGCAGTAGGATCTTAGTGAAATAGGAAGGAGTCTTACATTTGATGTTTGATCTATAGTCCAGGCAGGTTTTGTCATACTGGAGTTTTTGAAACTTATAGCAGGTGTACACAATATGGACCCAACTCCCTATTATTGTGAACTATTTAATATACTATATTATTAATATCAGGCTTGCTTATTTTTTAACTGAAATGTCAGGTTCTGTCATTTAATTGCACACAGTCTCAATCACAAAGCAATTCCATTAGTCCTGCTTAATTTCTAAAATTAGACAATTAAACAATTCAATATTAACTTTTTAATGCACATTCTGTCAGCAAATAGATGTAGAATTAGATGAACAGACAGGCAAAGATACATTGCAGATTCAGTATTACGAAAACTGAGTATATGAATCCTGTTCAAATTTTTAAAAAAATATTCGTATGCTGTAGCTTCATAAGCATGGAGGAAGAATTGCTGCCTTGTATACAAAAGATTCCAAATTCAAACTGATTGTTTCCTATCCTACCTTGTTTATGTTAAGTTTTAATGTTCAATGGCTTAATATTTAAACATTTTATGTTGCTGCTTTTATGATGTAAGCCACCTAGAATTGCTTAACAGTGAGATGGGTGGCATATAAATTTAATAAATAAATAAATGTTAAATTGAACATCCTTAGGTTTGGGTTTGGGTTTGGATTTCAAAGGATAGTTGATGGATTGGGAAGACTTCCCAATTTCTAGACAAACCTGGACTCAAGAGACAATCAGTCTGTTTTTAGAATATACTGAAAAAAAACATCCTTTTCTGAGTACAATGGTTATTTTCTGGACTTTGGGGAGCACTATTCTTTCTCTGGCATTAATTACCTCACACACGTACAAACACATTTCTGCAAACCACAAGAACTTGAATAGTCTTTTTCCGCTTTGAAAGCCGGGATCCTTAGAATACAGAATGATAGTTTTTTTTTCTACTGGATTTTAAATATGGGTATCCTAGAATAGTATATCATGCTAATGCATAGAGCACTAAGCTTGGTGTAGAAAACTGTATTATACTAATTATCCTTTCTTTGGTTAATACATCTAGAATCAGATTGCCTGCACATCTGACTTGCAGGTATGAAAATCTGGGCCAGGCTGGCTATAGTATTTCTCCTTCTCTCACATATGAGAGAGGACTTTCCTTGTATTTGTTTACTGGCTGCACCAGTTTTATTCTCCTTTCTATTTTTTATATACTCTATAGAAAAACAGAAGAGCTTCATATTGGCACAGATATCTCTCCTAGGGTGTTCAATTTTCTAAAGTAAATTAGGATAGGGCATGTCAGTTATCATAAGAATAAAAGCTGTTTTTTTCAGATGGAATTCTTCAGCAAAGGATTAAATTTTTTGCAATGAAATAAAAGCACCTTTTATCTTCTTCTTTGCCTTTAGCTGTAGTATCTGCTCCTCTGGCTGGTTTAGTGAGCAGTCCATCCAGAGTTTTGGTTTTGTGACTTCAGTTACTCTCTATTCAGTAAGAAGATGGGATGGGCTATTCAGTATGAATGGAAGGAGATGAGAATCAGTTCCGAGAAGAAAAATTGAAAATGAATGGATGGTTAAGGCAGGTTTTGCATTTTCCTTTCAAAGCTGTGAGGCACAACAACAACAAAAAACAAACAAACAACCCAGTGAAATGGAACTAGGAACATAAGGCAAATCAGAGTATATCTAGGGAGCTCATTTAATGTTTTCCCCTCCAGTCTATGAATACAGAATTGCTATGTAATTTGCACTGTTAGATATCTGGACTCTGTTCTGTCTTGGTAACAAGGTCAATGAGTTCTACTTTCTTAACAGCTTATTACAGGGTAAATTAAGTTGCCGTGATTGGTGGATTTCCTTCCAGTGAGGGGGAAAAAAATCCACCAATTGCTCTACCTAATGTGGATTTAGACTAGAGGAGGAACTGAGTTTTGACAGATGGTTATTGCTAGCCATCTGTCAGAATCTTTAAACATAAGGACTACAGTAGCAATTTTTAAATATAAGCATCAGTTCTAGCAATCCCTGCTCCGTGCCCAGTTCTCTCAAATATTTTTCAAAGGATTTAACATCTAATGCCAATTATCCTTGCTGATTAGCTGAGGCTAATTGCTCAACTTCAGTTGCTGCAGCAGTTAGGTACCTATCTCAATCATATGCCAAAGAGACAGCAACTCATGCCCTGATCACTACACAGACTACCATAATGTGCTCTGTGTTGCCCTGTAGATGAGTTGGAAGCTACAGTTGCTTGGAAATGCAATGATGGGCGAACCCATCCTGTAGAATTATACCTATTCTGAAGAGCTGGTTATTATTTCTAGAGTTCTTCATGGCATTTCATCAGTTACATCAGGTAATGACTTAATAAGATAGGCAATGCCTTGCCGATGCTTTATGGGTATGGGCTTTTGGGGAAATATCTCAGAGCCTCATCCTGGATTGCAGAACTCCGAAGAACATCCATCCCCCCAACAGCCTGCAAGAGGCCATCACCAGCATAGGTACTAGGAAGTAGGGCAGGCACCCACCCCCAGCCTCAGAATGGTATCTCTGTCACCGTGAGTGCCTCTTTAGCAAGCAATAAATCTTTCCTGGCTTCAGTTGGTTGAGTATCACCTGACTGAAGCCAGCTGCCCAGATGTTGCTATGGCTGTCCATTGGGAGACTTAAAACAATGACATGGCAGCCATCGTAGATCGGTATTCTTATTCTGTGGTTCTTGCCTTGTGTTTCTGGGTGTTCTTGACTCTGGCTTATTCCTGACTATATCCCTGGTTCTTTCTATAGCAGTTCTAAGATTCTGTACATTATTTACTAATAGATCCCTTGATTCTCTTTACTTCCCTCCCGCTTCTCTCAATGAACTTGGTGTATACATAAAAAAATCACCCTTTCATATACATCCGCACACCATCCTTTCTTATAACATGATTCCTGCTTGTCTCTCTCTCCCTCTGCCCTCCCTGTGCATTCCCCCTTCCTGTGACTTGCTCCTCCACTTTCAACTGGCAATCCTCAATACAAGTGCCCAGAGTGGGGGGGCGGGGGTAACAGTGTATTCTTGATTGTGTATCCTGGGGGCATTATGTTTGGTGGGTTTGCCTATTTTAAGGAGACACAGATATAACTCATATATATATATATATATGTGCATGCTCACAGCATGTTTTTGACTCCAACTTCCCCTCCCAAGTCCAGCAAGCAAATGTGTGTTTAGCACCTATACCCTTTTTGCTTCTGCATTGATCCTTGCCATGTGCTTGCCTCCAGCTCCCTCACAAGCTCTGCAAACAGATGCATACACCTTTTCTATTTTGTCGGTCTCTGCTCCTCTGTAACAGGGACAGAAAAGAGAGTATCCGCACTCTCATGAGGTCTGTGGGGCATGGATCAGATGACAGGCATTCTTAGTGGTGGCCCCTTCTCTTTGGAATACCTCACCACAAGAAGTGGTGAGGCTGCTCCCCTCCCTTCTTGTTAAACCTAATGTTAATCCAATGAGCATTCAGCCCCTGTACCTCTTATATGTTGTTGTTAGTTGCGAAGTCGTGTCCGACCCATCGTGACCCCATGGACAACGTTCCTCCAGGCCTTCCTGTC
>JANHJO010001763.1:64860-78503 GCA_032468235.1 Pseudoxyrhopus heterurus | reverse complement strand
GCATCGTGTTACTTCACAGTCACAGGCTTACAACCCCATTTCCTGCCCGGATGCTCTCCCTCCTCCACAGTGGCCTCTAAACACCTTATTTCCAGTGGGTTGAGTTTCCTTTCCTGACATCTGCTGTAACTATTCCCTTCCCATTCACAAAACTGGATGATGCCTACTCATTTGCTCAATAATAGCTTATGCACAGGAAGGTGTCAAGTATCTGGTATCTCTCTCTCTCTCTTTCTCTCTCTCTCTCTCTCTGATTTAGCTGAGAGCCAAAAACACTTCTTGTTCTTCTCCCTCATGAAATCCCTAGATGAATAAGCATAACAAGACAGTCAGGGAAGGGGTAGTACATTAGAGTGCTAATTCCCTCCACAAAGAAATGGAACAGGCCATCCTTGCCCTCTTTCATTTCAAAGCTATTTTTCCACACAAGGTATCTATTTAGGACATAATTTTCCTACTTTGTCTAAAAGATGTGGCTGGGTATTGAAGTTATCCTGAACATTGACATATACTGCGGAATTCTAAATTTTATTTTGTGTAAGACCACTTGGTTTATGTGCCACATTTTCCCACCAAGCTGGGTTTTGAAACTCTAAATTATTTCCTGTGAGCAGCCTTAATCATTTCGATGCCCTTTAAGAGAAATCCTGAACTTTCAAATAGGCAATGTTTCCCATTTTCCTTTGGTGGAGTTTTCCACCAGACCTCATGAAATGACACACTAATGCACTATAAAATACTTTCCCTAGAGATGTAAAACAATGTACCTACTTTCTTCAATTAAAGTGGGAAGAAAATGCAAAAAGGATTGTGGAACAGATTGGAAGTCAAGTCTTACGAAAAGAAATATTTTTTTCAGGGAAGACTTGGACTCTTCCTAATCTGGCTAGGGTTTCTTCATATGAATGGGCCAGAGTAGAAGCTTTGGGGCTCCATAGTTATCCTAACTGAAATATATCCTTTTCTTTTTTTTTTCTTTTGAATGTAGTAATTCCCTGATAATTTTCCCTTTATCCCCCTGCTGTAAATGTATCATTCTGTCCTTTGGTTGTTTTCATAAGCATCTGTTTTTGCAGCTGGGTTCATGTGGACAAATGTACATTAAAGATCCAAAATGATCCTCCACTAGGAATGAATGGTAGGAACAAGTAGAGACCACTGGTGATGTAGGGTGAGAGGGATTGCCAAAATGGAAATCATCCCCATAAACAGCTTTTTATACTGTTCATATTGCGTCTGCCCCTTGATCTTAGCTAGAATTCCGGAAGATACTGTATATACATAGCCACGTCCACCCTATGTTTCTTCTTTGAATGTTAATAGAAAAAGCACTCTAGGAAATAGAACCTGTCAAAAAAGTCAACACATTCCTAGGCTACATTAACAGAGGGATAGAATTAAGATTGCACAAAGCATTAATAAAGTTTTATAATGCCTTGGTAAGACCACATTTGGAATGTTACATCCAGTTTTGGTTGCCACAATATAAAAAAAAGATGTTGGGACTCTGGAAAGAGTACACAGAAGAGCAATAAAAATGATTAGGAAACTGAAAGGTAAACCGTATGAAGAATGGTTTCAGGAATTGGGATGTCCAGTTTAATGAAAAGAAGGATAGGGGTGACATGATAACAGTGTTCCAATATCTGATGGGCTGCCACAAAGAGAGAGTCAAGATAAAAGTACAATTACAAAAAAGATTCTCCTCGTCTTCCAAATAACTGGCAAGAAAGAGAGAGGGAGGAAATAAAAAGCTTAATTATGCCCACATGTGGGGCACTTCATAGGGATTTTTCAGCATCCCCTAGGTCAGGAGTTTCAGACTGGACAGAAGCCAAGATTAATATTTGAGCTGAATCTAGTGTGGAAGCCTAAGTGTTAACAGCACTCAATCAGTAGGTCCTGCATAGTCTTAGTGAAATGTAAACAACATCCATTTACTGCTAGAGGTGTAAAGTCTTGGAGGGTCTTATAATTATAAAGACACAAGATAGACAGTTTAAAAAAAGCTGCAAAAATGATGAATGCACCACCACTTGGACTGGAGACAATGAGCATATAGTATATCTGTGTTTGGTAGATATATAATATTTTTTCCAGCTTTCAAATTCTTCAGGTAAGTTGATACAAACATCGATGTGCCTCAGAAGTGTTATTTTAATAGCCAGGAGATCAGGAGATTTGAACTAGAAGCTGTGAAGGAGACCAGAAGACTATCTGATCATGAAAACCAAAAGAGAAATGTTTGATCAATAATAAACAAATGTGAGAGCCATGAGTTCACTTTTGTGATTTAGTAAATATTAGTGTGAATGGAAGCTAGGGCTCTATTGTGTGCCCATCTCCCTCCATTCCTATTTTTTTGTTTTAACATGGAAAACTTCTGCAGATGCTATAACCACAAGTCTGTAGTTGATGCACAGTGAAAATCCTAATTCTTCCCATGAAATACTCTATTTAACTGTCTTTTAGACCTATCCTATGAATACAGGGATAGCACATGAAAAGTGAATAATTTATAGCATATAGTTCATATCCTATCCATGTTTTCAACTTTTAAATCCCAATATAAATTAACAGCATCCAGCCATAGTAAAAGAAGAAATAGTGACTAGGGGGCTGGATTGAAGAAATCAGGGCTCCAGAGGAAGATCAAGGTTCTTCTCTAATGAGAAGAAAATAAGGACTTGGACAAGTAAAAAAGGGATAACTAGAATTTCCAGATTTTTATTCTCAACTAATGGTCTCAAGCAGAATCAGTTAGTTTGGATAGTAACAGAAAAATAGATGAGAACTATGAAGGTATAAGGTTGGCTTAGTGGGTAAGTAATTGAGTATCAGATCTGGGAGCATGATGATGATGATGATGATGTGCCATCAAATTCTTTCTGACTTATAGACTGTCTCCATAATGATCTATTAGCTCTTCAAAGGTTTTACCCATTGCTACTGTAACTGAGTCCATCAGTCTTGTTGCTGATCATCTTCTCTCTCTTTCCATATTTCCCAGGTTCAGAGTCTTTTCCAGAGAGCCAAGTCTTTCCATTAAAGGTCCAAAGGAGTGTCCATAAAGTGTCCAAACTTGAGATTAGGCATTTGTGCCTCAAGTGAGAACTCTGGGCTGATTTGTTTGATGATCCATTGGTTTGTTTTCTGGACTGTCCATGGTATTCTCAGGGTTTTCTCCAACATCAAAATTTGACAGTGTCTATACTCTTCCTATTTCTTCAAAGTCCAACTCCCCACCCCCCTAGAATGTCACAGAGAATACCTGAGGCTTATATGATTCTGATTTTTATAGGTATAGAGACACCATAGCATTTGAATAACTTTTCCAAGGCCTTAATAATTGCTTTACCAAGCACTAGTCTATGGGGTACTTCTTTACTGCTTATTCCTTTACAATTGATGGTTGTTCCTAAGAGACAGAAGCTATTCACCACTTCAATATATTCATTGCTAGTTCTAAGGCCGATTGTTTTCATTAGCTTTGTCTTCTTAATATTTAATTTTAATCCCATTTTTTAACTTTGCTCCTTAACTTCCTATAAGTCCCGATGGCTCAGTGGTTAAAATGCAGTATGGCAGGCAAACTCTGCTCACGTTCTGGAGTTCAATCCTCAAGGATGACTCAGCTTTCCATCCCTCCAAGGTCAGTAAAATGAGGACCCGAATTGTTGGGGGCAATGCTTACATTGTAAATTGCCCAGAGATTGCTGTAAAGTGCTATGGAGCAGTATGGAAGCATAAATACTATTGTTAACTTTTATTATTAGAGATTGCAGATCCTTTGCATTTTTGGCTATCATCAACATAGTGCAGATTATTGAAGTTTTTTCTCCAATTTTAAAACCATGCTCATCTTCTTGACTTCCCTTAATATATATTCAATGTCTTGGTCGAATATATATGGGGAGAGTAGATAGCCTTGTCACACTTCTTTGCAACCTGCAGCAAATCAGTTTCATCATGTTCTATCCATACTGTGGCTTCCTAACCTATATATAAGTTTCTCATGAGATGTTTTGAGATTCCCAATTTTCCAAAGACATTCCACAGCCTGACACAAAGGTATAATCAATGAAATATTTGCAGACTTTTTAAATTCTTTATGGATTTTTTTTGTATTCGTGGAAATGTTTTGTGTTCTGAAAAAGAACCTGAAGGGTGTTGGAGAATGTGTATTTTACCTGAATAGAACAAAATGGTTCATATCTCCTCTGAGACTTGAGGTTGGTCTCAGTGACTGAAACAATAAATTGTCCTTTAACTTCAGTTCCTGATGCAATCAATTTCACTTCAATTTTGTGACAACACTGCACTAAAACTTCTGTAGTTTTTCACAACTGGGTCTTAAAGCTATAAACTATAAATGTAATCAGATGGGAAAATTATGACTGGCCGGATGTTGTATGACTGCAGTGCACAGTAACTGTGCCTGAGGAGAGCAGGAGGGTGATAACATATTGTACACATGATCTGAAAAAAAAAATATTTATGCATTCATAGCTTAGCTTTACCTTCTGCTTTCCCCCCAAGAATCCATGGTGTCATATGCAGACTTTTTTTCTGCACAATAGTCATCTGCAAACTGGTTGATTACTTCAAAGTTATCCAGTGAGTTTCCATAGCCAAAGCACATTGGGCCTCTAACTTCCTGGTCTAAGTTCTAACTACTACTTCTCATTGGCTCTGATTATATTTCAGAGGCATTTGCTAAATATTATTGTCTCTTCAGAAGAGTGAACTAAAAAAATCTGTTTAGGCTCTTTGCCCAGAATTTGTTTAGCTTGTGTTTAACTTGCAGAATGCACAGGCTATAAGATTCTACATGCAACAAATATACAAAGAGGGAAATAATGGATGCAATTGCAAACCAATGGTGAGTTATAAGGCCAACATTTGAAGCCTACAGAGAAATGTAGCTTGAAAAAAAACCAAAGATGAAGAATCTGAATCCAATTTATTCAGCTTGCCAAATTAGACCAATGGTTCAAAATCAGGTCAAAAGCTTGAATCAAACTGATGAGTCAAGCTGGATCTTCACTGAGTCATAGACAAAGCAGTTAATTTGGCACCTGAGTCCAAGCATCCAGTATTTTTCCTACTAATCTATTGCTAACTCCCTTGCACATTACTTACAATAAATATTTAACAAACTTAATCATAACAATAATATTTTTAAAGCGGTTTGATCAATATGCATCAACAATAAGAGAAAAAAAATGCCCAGATTTGTGACAGGGAGAAAGCCTACAATAAGAAGTGTAAGGCTGACAAAAACAGCCATCTTTTTTTAATACTTGCTGTTCAAGCAGCCAAGATAAACAGACAATTAGAGCTCAATTGTGCCTCCCACAGACACCAAATATGGGTTTATGGATCCCAGCAGAGCCAGCCCAAGACTTAGGTGTATAATGTTTACTTTGGCTGCCTACATAACTAACTCTTTCCAATCCTTTGTTTCTTGACTCCTGTTATACAAATCACACCTACATGATACTTTAAAATATGGTTCCCCCCTCCCTTTCTGACTTCTACCATATTATTTTAATTTTGATAAAGAACCTCATATTGTTAAGTTTAAAATACTGTTTTTTCATCAACACGACAGTTTACATATTACTGGCATGCTGCCAAATATTAAATAACAAAAATATAGTTTTTGTCATAGTTCAGGGATTTTTCTCCTTTTATACGGTTTTAGCTTTTATGTGTTGCTTGCTTCAAAATTCTCTTCAAAATATTTATTACTGAATTGTTGTGAGCAGCTCTAAAAGAGCTCTTAACGGCTTCAGCCTAATAATACAAGTACTAATAAAGAATAATGAAAGGATAAATATCTGGAAGTCAGATTTTCCTACTGAAATGTCAGTGATTAATTTCAGCATTTGGTTTTTATGAGCTAGACCTACATTTCACAGAACTGCCCATTAGTTGTGGTGATACTAACTTTTGGCCAAAATTATATTTTCACAACGAAGTAGGACATATTTTTAAACTTTAAAGGTAGTCATTGGCTTTAAAATTGAATATGGGCAAAATATCTGTTTTAAAAAGCGCCCCTCCCAAATCTTTTTAAAACAGAACTGGAATCAGCTGAAGCACACTCCTAGTGGAGATTGTATGTACTATTCAGAAGCTATAGGTGGCACAGAATGCAGCTGAGAAGGCAGGTTTAGGCACCCGAGGGTGGCCCATGTAACACCACTGTTTGCTGGATTGCTTCTAGGTCCAATTCAAAGCATCGTTTATCATCTTTAAAGGCCTTTATGGCATGGAATTAGGTTATCTGTGGAGCTGTCTCACCCCAATGGGATTGGTCTGCCCCACTTGCTCCAGCAGAAAAGGCATGCTGTGGACTCCATAAGTCAAGGAATTTCAGCTGGTGGGGGGAGAAGACCTTTTTCTGCCATGGCTCCTGTTCTCTGGAACATCGTGCCTCTCAAATTGAGATCCACCCCCCACCCTCTTGGCTTTTCAAAATGGCTTGAAAACCTGGCTCTCCAATTGGCTTGAGGGCCCAATGGGGGTGCTCCATGTTGAAGATGGTTAGTGGACTAAGAAATGATCCCATCTCTATCCCATTTGTCTATTGGTTTCTAGTTTACCCATTTTTTTTGTTAATTTTAATGTTTTAATATGCTATGATGTTGTAAGCCACCTAGAGTCCCTCAACAGTGAGATGGGTGGCATATAAATTTAATAAATAAAAAAGAACAAAGTAAATACATATAGAAAACTTCATTGTTAGCTCCTAACTGTGGTGGGAAGAAAGAGTATATTTACTTTTGCAATGAAATGTCATATAACTGAAAACAGCAGAACCTCATGACCTTTCCCCTTCTACCTCATAGTTTCATATGTTATTATGATACAGTATTCTCATCTCTGAAGCACAATGCAACTTTCTTTCAAGGGACCAGCCAACATTTGTAACCTGGTTAACATTTTCAGCATTTTCATATAACATGACCTGACATCAAAACGTGGCAGAAAACGGCTACCTTTAAAGTTTAAATTTTATTGCTATGCTTGCCTCCCAAAAGAACAACGGCAGCCTAGAAAAGTTTAACCAATCCTGTTTTAATGTCTAAAAGAGATGTTGTAGTTGACTCAGTTGCAAGGTGATGGGGATTATATAAAATGTAATGTCATAATTAGGGATCTTTACAGAGGACGCTGTTCAAGACTTGATTAAGAGTACTTTCCAACTTGGGATGTTGCCAATAATTGGCAAATTGAATTAACCTTCCTGGAATTAATTCCAGGGACTATATAAATTGATAGTTGTTAATACAAAGAGAAGGGTAGGATCAACATAGATTTTCCTCCACAGCAGCAATGTTTGCACCAAAGTCAATGCCTTTTCCAATATCACTTCCTACAGGATTAATTCTAAGCTTGGCAGAGTCCTTGGCAAAGAGTCTAATTCCCTCCAACACCAGTGAGTCCTTGTACTGAGCTTAAAGAGTTCAGGTTTTGCATATTCAGAGTTGTGGGTTTAAGTGTGACTCGGAACCAGTGGTGGGATTCAAATTTTTTTACTACCGGTTCTGTGGGCATGGCTTTGTGGGTGTGGCTATGTGATCGACCAATCAGAGGTGGTATTTGCTGTGGTCAGCCAATCACAGGTGGTATTTGCCGGTTCTCCAAATTATCACTACCGGTTCTCCGGAACCTGTCGGAACTGGCTGAATAGCACCTCTGCTCGGAACCTAGTACTCTATTCAGTTTTGTGCTTTTGTGCATCTTTTGTCAGGACTTAAATGAAAAAAGCTCAACAAATGCTATTAATTAAGCAGAAAAAGGCAAGATGTTTTTAAAAAAAAACTAATTTCCATTGGATTTTTTTAAAAGGGAAAGCAAGATAGTGTGGACTTCCGGATGTACAAAAAAAAATGAAAGAAATTAGAAATAATTTGTAATAGCCATCCTGGCCTCCAAGTCGGTGGCACCACAGAGCTTCCTCTATTAATGAACAGAAAGATACAATTTTCCAAATGTCCCCTTTCAGAAAAGAAAACGGGTAAATCATATTAACTTGTCAGTGGCAGATTTAAGCAGAATTTTAGATTGTTTTTCCAATGGTAGTGTTTTTAAATAAGCCAAACTGTTAATCCTTATTGGAATTTTACCTTCACCTTTAAGATTTAAGTTGAAACGGAAAGAAAAGTAATCTTCAACCTTTATTTTATAACTTACAGAGGACCTAGTTGTATTTTGTGCACACTTTGATTTGTTGGTTGTCTTGTTCATTTCAAAAAGCCGGGGGTGAACTTGGAGAGGGAGTCATGGTGGCTTACTGCTATCTCATTGGGGACATCTTTTCATATGGTCCCATTGAACTCTACCCACCAGAAGAGCAACATCTGAAACTTAGAAAATGGTTCTTTTCATCCTTTGGCTTAGAGAACCGATTTCTTCTTGTTTCAAAAGTTTCTACGAACCTCTTGCTTTCCAGTGGTAAAAGCAGCAGGGAGGATTTTTTAAAAAAGTTATTATTGTACCTTGGAGATTAGGGGACTGGAAAAGGCTGCGTTGGTGTGAAAGAACACATTATACCTTTGTTGTTTTGACTGAGGAGAAAAAGGCTTGTGAATTTTAATTTAAAAAAAAAAAAAACTTGATTTGCAAGCATTTATAGAGACATTGTTCAATACATTTCTTTAATTGTAACAAATCATAAAGTATTTCTTGAGGGCATTCTTTTTCTCCTCTCTCCATTGGGTTTATTTTTATTTATCTCACCAAGTGGAAAGCAGCTTTTGAAAATTTAGAAAAAAATACTTCTAAGGTCTAATTGCAGCAGCAAGTGCTCAGTCAAAAATATCCTTGGGCAACTTCAATAATAAGCTTATAATTTTGTCTCGGAGATCCCATTCTGCTAAGGAGTGTGTGACTACAGAATACTGAGAAAGCATGCTGTATATACAGCAAGGGCTGTACTAGATACATCTCAAGCACCAATTTAGATGGAACATTCTTAATAAGGATCTGTAGATATTTCTCAGTATTACATTAATGGACTGTCCAGGAACATGAGGTTGGAATTAGAGGCTGCCTTGCTGTTGTGAAGGGCCCATGGCTTATGGGATATGTTATATAGAGTTACTATGTCCTCTCATCCTCTCTCTCCAGCTAAAATGCTTCATCAGTGGTGTCAATGCACTTAGGTGTTAGGGATAGATGTGATGGAATATGCTGCTGGAGGAGTGGTGGTGGTGAGGAGAGTTTTATAAACCCAATACTTTCCCAGAGGGTAGCCACACCTTAGAATCCTTCAAGATACATCAAGTAGTTCAGAGGGTTATAGCTTTACTTTGGTGAAATTCTGCCTATTAGGTGAAAGCAAATAAAGGATTGAATTCAATTGGATTTCACTGTGTTATCTCTGGGCTTGAGCCTGATAATAGTCTAGGTCTGAGAGCCAGGAGAGTTGCTTTCAGATTAGGTAATATTGAGATAGATGACAGCCAATATTTTATTATAAAGGAATATGTTTATTATTATATTAATAAACACTTATTATAAAGTAGTTTCCTAAGAAGCTTGGACTGGTGATGTGTCATATTTGAATGGGCATGAGATCATGTTTTTGAGTTGTTGGCCCTTATTCAATAAATCTCTGTTCCTGTTTCCTATATATCACTAAGTGATGGCATGTTATTGTTCTAGCATCAGTTATCATATATAAAAAATGATCCATTGGAATGAGCCTTGCTTATTTGTGTCATTTCTGTAGATAATGTCACGAGTTCCACATATGAAATGTGTTCCCTGTTATGTCTCAATCTATGTGCATTTATTGCTCTGGGAATTTCATACCAAGGTTAGCTATGCTAATACATGAATGGTACACTAGAAGGACAGGCTAGAAAGATATATGGAGAAAAAAAAATTGCTGAGCACTTAGGCTGGCTCTCTGCCCTTGTCCCCTTTTTTTTATAGTGGATAAAAGTAAGCAAGTGAGAGACAGTGCCCGTAGTTATATGTGTACTATCTGACATCTGAACTATCTGAGCAGAATGCTATGATACACGTTCTTGTGGTTCTTGCTTAAAGTCAAACAACACCATATACAACTGACTCTCAAGTACTACATTTCCTCCAAGTTAAAACCAGAAAGTGTTCACAAGTTCCATCCAAGCAGAATGATATATGATGTTTTTAGAAACGAATGTTCACCAGGGGGTGAAATTAATAGCAGGTGATATTGTCCTTCCTCTCCCCACTTCTAGCAATGTCATCTGCAATAATTCTTCAACATCCAATGGCTGGGAGAGGTTTGACCCTATAAAATGCCTGCTGATGTGGTCTGCATTTCACTTTTTGACCCTCAGGCTTTCACCCAAAGGTGGAAGGTCACTGGGACTGCATCTTGGTTGAAACA
The DNA here is from genome assembly GCA_032468235.1 of Pseudoxyrhopus heterurus. Taxonomy (NCBI): domain Eukaryota; kingdom Metazoa; phylum Chordata; class Lepidosauria; order Squamata; genus Pseudoxyrhopus; species Pseudoxyrhopus heterurus. The sequence continues at coordinate 68,110 of JANHJO010001763.1, read as the reverse complement.
TAACATCCAAAGACCTGGCAGATTTGTAGCATGTTTGATAATGTTTCTGATCCAAACATCAGGTAGATATAAGCAGGAGGAGGCTGGGCACTTGCCTTTATCTTAGAACAAATAAACCTCCTAATTCCAAAAGGAGAGGTCATGTTCAGGGAAAGACCTTTGACCTATTGCTATAATGAACCATTGACACAAGCCTTTGAGGAAGTCATAACATCTTGATCCATAACTATAAGATATTCTTATACCAAAGGAGAGAATAATATACACCCTGTAGGAATTGTTTGCTTTCCCACTTTAGATTGTAAAGTTTGGGAATTACAGACCAGCTACCATTTCATATCCCATTCAGCCCTAGCAACTCTTTGGAATTTTTTGTTGTGGTTATTACAAGATTTCTAATTCAATGATAATTAATATCTAGCATTCATTCATCCATCTATCCATCTATCCACCTATCCATCCATCCATCCATCCATCCATCCATCCATCCATCCATCCATCCATCCATCCATCTTTTATACTTTATTCTTAACCAAACTCCTCCATGTCTGAGGAGCAAACTGTAAACAGATACACAATATTAATGTGTACCATAACAAACAAATAGAGAAACATACCTTATGTAACTCTCTTTATATGGAAAAACCAGCCAGAGCAATCTATTACTTTTTTTTTCTTTTTAAACAGCATATCACAATACTAGAGATCCGGGAATATTAAAAATAAATAAATAAATGAGTGAATCAGCATAAATCAGCTCTGGAGAGTGTAATTTCCCCAAGGGGGGCTTCTTATTAGTTATCTGTTCATTTCCTCTGGCGAGGGCCTGAGAAAGAATTTTATTAATTTTTTTTATATTCCAGCTTTCATTCCCAAATGAAATGTTCAAAGTGGCTAATAATAAAGACAGACATCTCAATATTATTTTTTTAAAAAAAGAAAAGGAAAAAAGGCTCATTGAAATCCTGAAAACGTATGCAATTAGCAAAAAGATGTGCTCGTTAACCAACTGAGGGCAAGTTAAGCTTTTATTATAACTTTCTTAAAAGCCTTTCAGGCCAAGGTCAACACACTCCAAGGAACTCATGTAGTTCTTCTGATGCAGCAAGGTTGATTCATATTTGGGGCTGTGCTTCTCTCTGCCCAAAAGCCGGACATGTGGTATATAATACTTCCCCTTCTTTCAGATCGTGTGGGAGTCTTTTTTTACTTGTTGTGGGACACATTTGAATTCTCATCCCAAATGGTTGTAGTGGATTATTATGCATCTCCTCTATTAATCATGAGGCCTGTATCATCTCATGATAACACCCATGAAAAAGTTTGCCCTATTAGCAGAATAATGCTGCTGAGACCCAAACTGAATTTCTTAACTTTAAACCTGAGTAAATGAGAACAAGGTAAATTGGGAAGTTTCGCCATACATCCTAGGAAGGTGTCAGGGAACTGCAGTTTCTGAATGTCTGTTTAAAGCAATTTCTCTTAATCCGATTATGGGGCTAATTCAGTGGCAATTCACATTACAGGAGGGCTGGCTTAATGGGGCTAAGGAAGGAGCATTAACTTTGAATGTGGGGTAATTATCCTCCTGGGGAAGCAGGCCTGAATACTAGGCTAGGCTCCCTTTGCAAGTTAAACTAATACCAGCTCAAAGCTTCTGATCAATGAGGCAAGGCGCTTGAGGCTGATCTCCCCCATAGCCCATTTCACCAAGCCTTGTACTCATTAAGGCCTTTGTATGATCTGTCAGTTCTTTTTCTGATAAGAAGAAGCTGAGAAGGTGCTCATTCCATCGCAATAAGAAGGGATGCAAGGATAAATGCAAAAAAAAAATTGTTTCTGTGTTCTTTCTCTTTCTCTCTCTGCATAGTTTTAAGTGGGAGGAATCCTTAGATTTAAACATAAATTGCAATCACATTGCTATTTTAAACAGGACAGAACTGGAAAATAATTAATCACATATGTGCAATCACATTAATTGCATGAAGTTAATTAAATGCAATTCAACTTTAAATTAAACCAAACTTTTTTTTTTTTTGCTTTATCTACTTCCTTATCCTGAATTTGCCTACCAGTACTTTTGGGTCATAACTACTGATATATTATTTAAAGGGCAAAGGCCTTCATCTAAAATATTGGTTTAAGGTTTTACTAAGAATTGAGAATAAGGCAGCAATATCTATTCAGATTTTTGTCCTACATACTGTACCTTCATGTCTTTCTTACACTCACTAATAGAATAGAATAGTATCTACAACAAATGGATCAAATTAAAACAGTTCATGATTAGTTCATTGATGCAATCATGGTACACATATTCTTATAGGCAATCTAACAAAATGTGGCCATGTTCATAGGGATAGAATCTTATTAGTCTGACAATAGCAACTGTACATAGAATCAATAAGAATTGTGTGGGTACTTTATTACATGGGGAGTGATGTGATAGGATTTGCATCTTTATACAAATACAATAGAACCTTTACCATAGGGACACAAATTTAATTCATATAGATTTTTAAATATCTGCCCTCAAGAACCACCATAGGGAGCCCATTAAACCATGCTAATGTTAGTACCCTCCAAAGCTTAGAGACAGTTATACAATGTAGATCTCTTTTTGGGTTAAAGAAGTCTGACTTCTAAAAAATCTTTGGCCTGATATAGAGCAGGGCTTGTGATTCAAAGTTGGGAGGCAAGTTGGAGCCCTCCCAATCTGTAGGAGAAGTATCTCTCAGCATGGTCCTCTATGGCTAGAAATTATTGGAGTTGCAGCCTGCAGGATTGGGAAGGGCTGCCATAACAGTTGCATGACTCCTAGATTGCATTAGTTTTTCTCTACATGATAGAGTACACGAAGTAGAAGTTTCAGACTAGATAGTTGGATGTTGCTGAGTGATTTTGTTCTGCTTAAATGTCCTTGATCATGAGTTCAGATATAGTAAAGAAAATTAACTCTTGCTTAACATTATTAATGAAAAGAAATTATAAAGATAGATTCCATATCTACAAAAGACTTTAGCACTATCTTGATATTCACTCACATATCAAAATATTGCAGGTTGTTTCTGGTTCTACAGACAGCTTCCATACATGAATGGGACAACTCTCTTCTTGTTGGCTGCACATGGTTTACAAAGACTCTCTGAGCAGTCTGGGAAGTCTAGAGGATATTTGCATCTTCTTGATCAGCTTATTAGTCAACAGCTTTGAGATAGGAAAATAATTACCGTATATACTCGAGTATAAG
>JANHJO010001761.1:191758-202026 GCA_032468235.1 Pseudoxyrhopus heterurus | reverse complement strand
AACGGTTCGCCCGAACCAGGGCGAATTGGTAGAAACCCACCCCTGGTAGACAGACCATGAAAGTTACAGATTATATGAAGAACAGGTTTAAAAAAATTGGGGTCATATTATGGACACCCTTCTCTACTTGAGTTAAAACAACTTTGTGTTGAATACAATTCCTTATAACAGTATGAAAGCAACCATGCATTTTTCTTGGCAATATTTGGGAAGCAGTTTGCCCTTCTGCCTTCTCCAATCATTAATACACTTTCACATATAGATACAAATACAGAGATACACACACATCCTATATTTCCTCCATATTTATTTGGGAATAAGGTACGTTAGGAAGCCTTCCATCCTCTCAAGGTGGGTAAAATGAAGACCCAGATTGTTGAAGACAATATGCTGACTCTGTAAACTGTTTCGAGAGGCTTAAAGCACTTTGAAGTGGTATATAAGTCTAAGTGCTCTAGCTATGTTAAGCATAAGGAATACAGATGTTGTGATTTTTACCATTATTCTTGCTACTCCATATATTTTCTTCTATATTTCATGGATTGTTATTTTCAAGCCCCATTCAGCTGGGTAAGATTAAAAAAAAAAACAAGACCTACCCATATTTTTAGCAAGACACTTTTAATGCCACTCTGAAAGTAGATACAGAATCTTACTAACCGTAGGAAAATTTTCCAACCCTTCTCTGTAGTGAATTTATTAAGGTGAAGTCACTGAATGATTTGAAATACTTCTTCACAAATTTGCTGTCACCTGGACTGAATTGCCATTTAGATGATAAGCTGCCAATAAAGTTCTCTCTTGGTCCTTTCCATCTACTTTCCTTTATGTTGCAGCCTCCCTATAATCGCTCTCCATGCCATGTAACATTAGAGGAGATAGGAAAATACTGAAGATCTGTTTGAAGGTCCCTGCTTAAGATCCAACTTCAGAAGGCAGAGGAACTAGATAGATCTAACAGTTCTATCACAACGCTCTTAGGAGTCGGCACCTAGCAAATGGGATCTTTTGACACTTTCTATGCTAATGTCTATGGAGATTCTCAGGAATCCAGATCATGGTTGTCCCATGGTTGTGCTTTTTCAAGAGAGAACTGGTTTTTCTTTGAAAACGTTTCGCTTTTCATCCAAGAAGCTTTTTTCAGTAGAAGAATAGCTGAAGTAGACAACCATTTGTATGAAATGGCTTGGGCAGGAGTTTGGACGAAGATGTCCAAGATCCCTTCCAACTCTGTTATTCTGTTATTCAAGGACTATCATATCTGGACTGCAAAACTCTAGGCAATGTCTAGATGGTGATAATACACAGAAAAGTAACACTTTGCTGAGTAATTCTACTAGTCACTTAGATTGTTGTACAGCTAGTTCTTGACTTACAACCATTTAACTATTTGTTTAAAGTTACAAAAGCTATGGAAAAAGTGATTATATTTACACTGTAGCATCACATCTGCATTCACATGATCTCAATTCAGACTCATGCCAACCAGATCACATTTATGATGGTGGCAGTGTTCTACAGTCATGTGATTGCAATTTGTAGCCTTTTTTGCTAATTTATGGCAATAAAAGGCTCATTGCAGAAGTTGGATTTGCCTAATGGCTGCTTGATTTGATTAATGACTTCTGTAAAAATTGTCCTAAAATTAGGTCTAGCTCAACTTACAACTGTAACCACTTACAACAGAAATTCCAGGCTCAGTTGTGGTTGTAAGTCGAAAACTATAGAGTAGCCCTATTCTTCCTTTTCCTAAAAGTTTAACTACTGAACAACAAAAGAGAATCTAGTCCATGTCCCTCACTTCAGTGTAATTTACTACTACAAATAAATAGAGAAACTATAAATATGATTGCAAAATTCAAAAAGAGAAAAGAAAATACCAAACTTAATTCTTGCCATCTCCCAGTATAGCTGCACAACATTGGTAGCCTTGCCTAATATTCTTTCTAGCTGTGTGGACATCATTCTCCTAATTTTCAGCCAACACAGATAAAAATCAACAGGTTTGGAAGGCACCAAGTTAGGAAAACAGATATAGAATAAAGATATAAGCTCTGTAGTTCAAGACAATAAATCACTCCTGTTTAGGAGTCTTAGCTAGAAGACCTGATTTAATATAAGGGAATTTCGTAGATACATAGTAAGATTGGTGTGTGAATAGGAGTTAAAAAACATCAGAGTAATACAGTATTCTGTTCAGGGCACATAAACAGAATATGTGTGTGTATAAACACACATCTTGCCACTAATTAAAGCCCTGCTTTGAGAAATGATAAGCAAACTAATCAGCATGTGTTTATATAAGTTTTCTTATTATGTTTTAATAGATACAGAACAGAATAGCAGAGTTTTATGGGTTTTTACCTCAGTTAGCTAAACAGGCATAGATCTTCACAGAAGTGAAAACTGCTTGAGAAGCAAGATTTTTTAAAAAAATGGTTTAAATATAACGCCAAACATGGACTCCTTCAGTAAAAAAGAAATACTTATACCATTTCTTATGGCCCATACTAAATCAACATAGTCTAAGTTTCATTATTATTATATTTTCAAATTCTTCCTGAATATGAGTATTCCTGACTATTTCTAAAATCTGATAGTATTTGTTGTCTACTGATTCTTTTCCCTCTTGCTACTTCTGTTTCCAACAATTTCAAATTTAATCTTATTCAGTTGAAAAACAATCATACATTTCAAAAACTTCATTTTGAATTGCTACTAAGAACAGTCTTAAGTACTGCTAATTCAAAGTATCAATTTTCAGCTGCAATTGGGGCTGGAATTTTGATCACAAGTCATGATGGTCACAAGACACACTCAAGTGATTGGACCTGATTTTATAACAATAGTTAAGCAAATCACAGGGTTATAAATCTGATTCATGCGGTTTTAAAGTGAATCACACAATCATAAGAACAGGTCAGAAACCAGCAGATTGCTGGAAACTAGCAGAAAAAGTTGCTTATTGTGGTCACATGACAATGGGATATTGCAGTCAGTCATAAAAGTGAGCTAGTTGCTAAGCACCTGAAATGTAGTCATCTCTAGCACCGATGCTGTTGCTTTGCTTGGGTAATGAAACGTCTGCAAAAAAAGACCAAGCTCAGAGGGCACCAAGGACCCCTCATTTCAACCCTGAGCTACAAAAATTATCCCTTTAAAAAGCATCGTGCTGCAGTATGTTTAGTGGCTGTACTGCTGATTGTACAGCATTTGGATGGTTTATTATCGCAAAAAGATTAGAAGGTACTGATGTCTTCTAAAATTGTCTCTGTAATAAGCCTGTTCTCATCCCATCCAATTTGTTTGCCAGGGTGCATCCATTTTTTTCTGTTTATTCTTTGTGTTTGGTTAACCAATTTAGCTACTTTCTATCTACACTTTTTTCTTTATGTTTTTACTTTAGTAAAACCTTTTTCAGATGAAACCATTTGAATGTTGCACAAACTAGCATAAACAATTTAGTAGCAGACTGCCATGTGGCAGCTTTCAAATGAGAGCAATATTTGTTATCTCAGGAGAAAGGCATACAGTATTTAAAATTAATTCTGGAATTAGCTTACACTTAAAATGACTTGTACAATTGATCTTTACATCATACAAAGCCTCCTGTGGGCGCTGGCATTTTAAACAAAAGGTTTAATTTGGGATGTGGTCTTGTTTATATTGTTTTAATTTGTTTTGTTTGAATGTGGATAATGCAAATAAAGGTTTCTATTTGAAACTGAACTTTGGTGGCATGGTTAAATCTCAAATTGTAAACACTATATACTTTCACTTACATTTTTACTCCTGAATTAGATTGTGTCCTGGCAAACTGACTAATGTAAGTTAACGTTCCAAAATCAGGTGACATACGGAACTGGGTATAATGCATAAAGGAAACATTTTTCATTCAGAAAAAGCCTGAATATAATTAGTTGATAGTATTTAGTGGCATAATTGCCTGTTATACATGATACTAGGTGAAAGTTTCCACATAATGGTTCCATAGAATGCTTCCATACATACACCATACTTAATATTCCATAATGCTATCTGTAAATATAAAACAGCCAGCACAGATCAAATTCTGTGGTTGGCACTTAAAGCTAACATTGGCTATATGTATCCTTTACTCATATTCAAACTGAAACTCCTTTTCTCTATGTAGTTGTTTGAAAAACCAGTCGAAATGATTTAAACTTAGATTGTAAGCCACGCGACAAACTTCAGTGTAAATTGTGATATTTTCGGTATCCCCCACATACTTCTATGTAAATAATGAATATAAATTGAACAAACAAGTTCCTACACAGATTTTATCTAGCATAAGGTAGGAAGTAGGTTAAATTTTGTACTGAAGCTTTCAACTTAGTAAGGTTTGCAATGTCGCCTGTCTTGAAATAGGTGATGATGTGCACTCTTTAGGAAGCCATCACTTGATCTAACCACCATAGATGACTATACTCCTGTCATCAAATTCTCTTTATTAAGAAAGTAGAGAAAGTGATAGGGTGGCAACTAAAAGGGTTTCTTGATAACGATTATTTGGATCCTTTCTATTCTGGGTTCAGATTTGAGAATGAGATGCAAGCTGTATTTCTGAGATTTGGAGGCTATGACATCTCACTTTTTCTTACTGGATCACATAACAGTCTGTGCTATTAAATTATGATATCCATTTGGGCCGCTTAGACGGGCTCGGGATTGGGGACAATGTGTTTCAGAGATATTGTTCCTTAAATGGCTTGTTCCAATTGCTGGTGGGAGAGAAAAGGTCAAGTCCTTCACTATTTCTATTCTGGGTTTTAAAAAGCTCAGTCTTTTAGTTTCCTCAATGTGCCATGTGTGAAAGCTCTGATATTACAAATTCCCTGGGAAAGATAATCTGTCAGGTTTGGGTGAGGCACTGGTACTATGCTAATGAGGCCCAACTCTGTATCTCCACTCCTGACTTTACAGGAGTTGTAGAAGTTTTGACTTTTGAGAAGCCGACCGGCACAGAAGAGCCTCAGAATGAATCCCGCTAAGATAAATTCTGTTTCTGCAAAGGCCTTCTGGTACCAGGACAGATCCATGCTTAACTATGCACAGGGTAGCTCTCCCCTGAAGGAGAGTGTGTACAATTTGGGGGGGGGGGATTTCCTCCTGGAATCTCAGTACCACCTCACCTCACCAAAGCAATAGGTGCCAATTGTGGGAGGAGAGCCTTCTTCATCTTCCATTAATTTGCTAGTTGTACTCTTCTCTGGATCAGGATGTGCTAACTATAATTACTTGTGCCCTTGTTATCTCCCACTTGCATTGTTACAATTCACAACATGAATCTACTCTGCAAGACAATTTGGGAGCTGGAGCAGAATGCCACCCCTTGCTTTGCTCACTAGTAAAAGATGATACAGAATTATATAACTATTACCAGTGCTGGCTGACTTCTAGGTCTTATTTACTAGTTACCTATAAAGCTTTATCGATGAGAGCCATGCTAACTCCAGATGTATACACCATTATGTTCAGGCTGAGAAAGCATTCTAAGGATTCTCCTTACTAGGAAATTGGGGTAGGAGAGTGACCTCTTTTCTCTGGAACAGCTGGCTACTGAATGGCACCTCATGAAGAAGTGCTTCCTAGCAGCTCTGGAGAAAACAAGGGTTAGGTTTGCTTCATTACTCTTTATTACTGTGGCTTTATGTATTTTTTCATAGTTGTAAACCATCTAGAATTGTGTTGAGGGTTTTGTGTGTGTGTGTGTTATAAAAACAGAGAGGTAGTCCTTGCTTAACCTCTCTAAGTGGAGCTAGGAACTTTGCTAAGCAAAGAGGTTGCTAAGTGAGAATTCATGTGATGCATAGCACATCTGAGGCTCCTAGTCTGGGTCTTCTTGCACGATTGCAATGCTTTCAATGTGCAGCTCTCTTGCAATCCCTTTCTTGCCAATCTCTCTGCAAGTGGGGGGGGGGGGAAGAGAAAAAACCCCTCATAGGTCAGCCACAAAAATATATATACTGACTGTAATGGTGACCATGTGACTGAGAGACGCTGCCTCAGAAGGTCATAAATAGGGTGCAATTTTTTTCAGTACCACTGTAACTTCAATGAATGCTTGGTAGGCAAGCACTATGATTATATAAATAAAATACAAAATTTCTCAATGGTGGAAGGTGAAATATGTAGTAGAAAAACAATGAAGGAAATTGAAGTTCTGCTTTTGATGTGTTCAAGTAATGGAATAAGAGAAATTTGTATGAGACTGAATTTGGAAACAGTTCACTTTTTAAAAAGTCAGGTCTTACTTGGAAAAGTTCTTTCCCATTCTCTCCCACCCAAAAAGTTGTGTTTGTAAATTTTCAGAAATGTATTTCTTCTAATATACAGGTTATACAAATTCATATTTTGGAACAAACTAGAATTAAGTTGCTTGTATATTGATCACAGAATTATCTTTTTAAAAAAGCTCCAAGTATAAAAGTAAACAAGTGCTTTTTTATAGTAATAATTTTGGTTTTTTTTTTAACATACAATATAACCACAAAGACTTAATACAAATCCAACTTTGTTAAAATTCAAGACATACATCAACTGCTTTTAGTTTTGCAGTGTTTTTTTTTAAAAAAAGATCAATTCTAAAGTTTAATTATGCAGTGAAGTGACACTTTCAGAAATGATATTGGGGCATGCCAATATTTCAGTTACAAAAATCTTCTGGATTGGATTTCTTTTGAAATGGAACACTGAGTATTTACAATACAATGCTGGAAAGGTGGTTTCTCTGAGTGAGTGTTTATTTTCTGTTTCTTCTCTCAACCTCAAGGAAGATGTGAAAACTGAACTAAATTGCATTTTGTAGTATACAAACAAGTGACAATATTACAGTGCTGAATTGGTGCTTCTTTTCAGTAATATCCTTTGCAGTTCCTAGAATCCCTTAACAGACTTTTTTTTATCAGTGCTTCAAAGTTTAATTTGTCCAAGCCAGAAAGAAAAAAAAAGTGTTATCATCTTCATTTGTCTTTCAAATGACTTAATTTAAAGAAAATATAAAATTGTCTTCTGTTGAAATCCGATTTTCTGTGCTTTTGCCTTTCAGGATTGCAATGTTTCTCTGCTGTCCTCTTTTGGAACAGTATCTCAGGTGATCGACTGAAATAAAATAGCTTGTGAAGCAAGTGAGGTATAATCCAAAGCAAATGCGAGTAAACTAGTAGGGTACAGGATCTTGACAACAGTAGTCTCCAGAAGATAACTGCATCAGTTTGGACTGCATAAAAATGCAAATATCCTATTTACCTTAGCATCAAAGTTCATCCAGTCTTCCAGGCTAAGATTATGATTCAGTCTGAAATCATACATACTTTATTAAGTCTGTACAAGAATTCAAGTTCTGGCCAGTTTATGTCCTCACTGAGGTCTAGCAGTTGTAGGAAATTACCCCTCCCAGCCTTCCCAAAGTTGCCCTCTGTGAAATAGAAATAAAAGATATATCATTAGTTCATTGTCATTGTAACCTTTTATGACCTTTTTTTGTCATAACTATTAAGTGAATCACCACAGTTAAGTGACTCGTGATCATTGAGCAAATCTATCTTCCCCCATTGACTTTGCTTGTTGGAAGTCGGCTGGGAACGTTACAAATGGTGATCACATGATCCCGGGACATGCAGCTGTCATAAATACATGCCAGTTGCTAAGCATCTGAATTTTGATCTCGAGAGTGTAGGGATGCTGCAACAGTTGTGTGAAAAATAGTTATAAGTCATTGTTTCTGTGCCACTATAACTTTGAAGGTCACTAAATGAATGATTATAAGTCAAGACTACTACTATATAGGTAGCATAAGGCAGCATTCCACTCTGATTAACAGGCAGAGAATTCAGAAAAAAAAGATCCTCTTCTAAATATTGGAGCTCCATGATACAATAATTCAGTTTTGAAGGTTCCATCATATTAGTATTGAACCCAGTAAACCTTTTGCTAGAGACTCCAAACATTAGATGCGGTCCATCATTCTGTCAACCTTTTCTCTGTGAAGATGGACTTAAAACAGGATATATGAAGTTGTAAATATGTACTGTGTGCAAGAAATATATAAAAATAAAAGAACAAGAAACAAAAGCTAATGATTTACACGAATAAATTCCAACTTACAGGGACTTGGAAGATGAAGATTTTTTCATTTCTGGCCATTTTCGACGTTGAAACTGTCTAATTTTTGAGACACAATAGGACAGAAAAATCAGTCACACACCTTATCGAAGAAAAAGAATGAAAGAATGAAGGAAAGAGAAAGAAAGAAAGAAAAAAAGAAAGAAAGCATCCTGGATAGGCAATAAAATATTGAACATTTCTCACATTAAAGTACCAAAAGAAATCCAATATTTTGCTTTCCTTACCATAACCTTATTCTATCTGCCTATGGCTTATTTCAGTATTTAGTGTAGATTTACTTCTGGGGATAGGGAAACTTATCGTTAGTAGTATTACCTGTATTGTTCATAGCTTCCATCTTTAAGACCTAAATGAAGAAAATAATACTAATTAACAAGAGTTTGTGGAAGCGGGGGGGGAAAAAAGCATATTGTAAAAATAAAATAGACTATCAAAAGTTTGTTTTAAAGACAGTGGCACTTTCCAAACACAGCTGTTAGAACAAAACCATAGCAGCTGCATTGAGGCAGCTCAATGCTGAATTAAGAATATACACATTCAAGTTATATTCCCATAATAAATCCAAAGCTGGTTCACATTTATTATGCTCCTACTGCAGCTTGATACAGAGGAAAAGTGAGGGAATATTGAATTTAAATAAAGTCATTGAGTTACGCCATTCTTTGCACTTTTTACACTGCTACTCCACAAAGCTACATATGATTAATAACTAATATTTTATCACTTGAAACAAAGTTCCCAATTTCTGTATTCCTATTTACCTTACCAGTGTAATACCTATGATAAATTCTACAATTTATTTATAGATTCATACTACACCTTTCTTAATTAGAACTGGTGGAATTAATGAAAACACCTCCCATAACATCTGTATGAAGTTTAAGTATGTGATTAAAACCTATCCGTGATTTAGATTTCCTGTTTAAACTACTTAAAGGTATATGCAAGTGACTAAAAATAGTATTCAAATTATTTAAGCACAGTCCTCTTACCAAGGTGAAATAAAAATTGAACTTACCAAGTTCCATATTTCGGGTCCTTGGGTTGCACTGTTTATGGCCTTTGCAACTTCTCAGTTCCATGAGCTGCACATGCAGTTGGTTTAGAACATCTCTATGCAGTGTGTTTACTGCATTAATTAGCTGCACATAGATACAAATGTTAAATTATAGCAGGTATTCAATGAGCAAAGTAGAGATTGTATTGATTTTTTCCCCAGTGTATTTTTATTTTTTAAAATATTTCTTTTTATTTTTAAAAATAAGTTGCAGGAATAATCAAGACTAGCATTCAGCTCTGAAAACCATGCTACCACTTTGTGCACAGGAAAAAAAAGACAAATGAATTGATGTGAAAGGTTTATGTGGAATCTCCCTATCTAGCCAATCAACATGCTTTTTTCATGAAAGAGACCCAGTGAATGTTTAAATAAATGCAGGTCAGGTCAGTCTGTTATTCTCTATGGGGAGAGCATATGAGTTGTAACATTCACACGCACCCCCAACCCCAACTTCCACCTGAGATAGAAGGCTGATAGAAAACAATTAAAAGAAGGCTGCATGACAAAATGAAACAGTTCCCTATGAATGATATGGAAAATACGGTGCGGTTTCCCTGTGTTCTAAAAACATCCTAGAGAAATCATGTCCACTTCTGTTTTTTTCTGGATAGAAGAGGTGGTGGCAGAGGGAAAGGTGGGCCGCTGTGAATATGCTGGCGAGTGGGGGTGTGATTACTCCCCCCCTGCAGAAATTGGATACAGGCACTTGGGCTCCTAATGCTCAGGTGTAGATTCCAATCTTAGACTTCTACTGCCCTTTCCTTGTTCTGTAGAGATGAGGTTTTGGTGGAGAAAAAGGAAGCAGTGATGAAGGCAGCTGTAGAACTGAACTTCAACCTCACCTCATAAGAATGCTAATATTATAAGCTTTAATTTATAACATTGTCCCAGGCCCTTTTTACGTGTACCCAAGTCAGTGGCTCCAAACCAAGAGAGCCAACACAACAAATCTGCATACAGACGGGAGGTTGAACAGCTTGTCCTGTGGTGTAACCAGAACAACCTTGAACTAAATGCGCTCAAAACCGTAGAAATGGTAGTTGATTTTAGGAAGAACCCT
>JANHJO010001761.1:169548-179616 GCA_032468235.1 Pseudoxyrhopus heterurus | reverse complement strand
ACTGAAAGCAGATGTATCATAAAAGTCTATGGAGATTCTCGGATCATGGTTGTCTCAAAGGTGCTTTTTCAAAAGGCAAGTGGACCTTCTTTGTTTTTACTTGAAAATGTTTCGCTTCTCATTCAAGAAGCTTCTTCAATTCACTTCAGAACTGAAGAAGCTGCTTGGATGGGAAGTGAAATGTCTTCGAGGAACAACAAAGAAAGTCCACTTGCCTTTTGAAAAAACACCTTTTAGACAGATGTACTGTATTGTAATAGGGCTTTTCTGTAAGGGTAAGGAAGGAAATCAGAAGGCACCCATAATTGCAAATGGCATGCTGAATCCCAATCAGAGAACTACTGGCAGGCCAATTCAGTATCCTACTTCAGGGTGGGAGGGAAATAAATACCTCAAGGATTCATGAAATACTATTTTATTTTTGTGGGGTGTATTATTAGCAACTTGAAAACTCATCCAATTCTCTCTCTGACCCACCTTATACTAAACAAAAATGAAGTCTGGGTTATTATTTTTTCTCAAGCTCATTCAATCTCTGGACTGTGTAATCTCTTCTCTGTGCCTCCTATTAATGGCTTGCTCTTCCTTTCCCTCTTTAAACTTTCTTTCGTTCTCCAAAGTCAGCTCTAAATTCTTTTACACCTAAGCAATTTCTTGTGGATGGCCCATATTGCCATTCTTCTTTTAGCTATCAGGATCTAAATATATCTGCTCCTCTCTTTCTGTTCTTTGCTACTTACAGTATATAACAGATTTTCAGGGAATAGAGGTGGCATTTTAATGAAGGCTGCACAGTTGTATGTGAAGAACCTATCTTTCAAGAATGTTTGTTAAAGCACAGGGTTCAGAACGGGAGTGCCCCAGCTGCAGTAAGGAAAACAGAGCTGTTTCTGCCTTAACAATTTAAAAAATGGTTTTAGGTACATACGGGGCACAATTGCTGTGAGGTTAGGAGTCCTGTACATTTCAAACAGAGGGAGAAGACTGTACGGTATCTTAAAATACATTTAAAATAGATTTATTTTGTCGTCTATTTTGGATTCTGAAATTTTATACAAGGCGTAAAATAAATGTGAAAATAGTAAACATTGCTTAAACATTATGTTGGTTATAGAGCAGCAAAGTCCCTCAACTTTTGTCTAAAAGTAGATGAAGTCTATGAAGAAAAAGGCTATAAGGTAAAGGCATTATCTAGAAATCTACATTTCCTGGGCTGTGTATTGTAGTGAAATATTATCTAATGCCTTCAGATAAATTAGAAAAGTGATGATGCTATTAATGCAGCCATTTTTAAAGGCCACACATAAATCTGGATCATTCTTATACAGTACGTATATATTCCAATATTCTGTTCAGCTACATGATTGGGGTAAGTCTGAGTTTCCAGACCTGTGATTAAACCCTGTTAAGATATTCCTGTAAGGATATTTGTATGATGGGTAAAATGTAATTGTGGTTGATAAAATGTGCTGAATTTTATCTGATTCTCCTTCCATTGTATAGGGAGATTACTTTCATTTATTATTTGCATGCATTATTACTCAAAATAGCTGTAATTCATACATGCATTTTATTCCTTCCTTTATAAAGTAACTCAATTTATGGTGCATAATGTATTTTAATGTATGTCTTAAAAAGATATACATCCTCAATGTTTCTGTTATGGCCGATTTTATGTCTGAATCCCATCCCTTTTCTCCTTTCCTTAAAACTCCTGCTGGGATTTTTTTAAAAAGAAGAATGATGAAAAGGGCATACATAGAAATAAATATAATCTGATGTCAATGTAAATTCATTTGTAGTTATTTTACCATCAAAGACTAAATTATTGAGCATCAGATGATTATATATGTTTAAGCTGCTACTTCACTCAGATTGGAACAGTAAAAATGGCAATTAACATCACAAATTGACCACAAGGTTTTTTTTATTGTTTTTGCAATATACAGAGGAAACACTCACACATCCATGTAGAATTTGTAATTTTGTCTCTTTTCCAAAGAGTTTATGGGACCTAATGTTGAAATGAAACTCCAGAAATGCAATAAAAGAATAAATGTATGTGAATATCAGCAATATATTTGATATTTCCATATAATTAAATTTTGGGGCCCTGGGAAATCTTAATGCTTTTAGGCTAAATTATGTCCAAATTCTGTGAGTATAAAATATAGTTTGCATTACAAACCGATTTATACCATGTAGACTAGAAGGTAACAGGACAGAAAATAATAGCAGATTTAATATGTTCTGTTGCACTTTAGGTCATCTTCAGAAAGCGAGGAATTTCTACCTCCAACTTCTAAATGAAAAACAGGAAATCTAACGTGTGAAAATTTGATGTTGTCTTAGGAACAGTGGAAGAGGAAAATCATTAAGGGCAAAACCAAGTCTTTGTGCTCAGAAAATCCCAAGTTCAGTCCGAGATATATCTAGGTAGAATGAGAATACTGTCTAACTCAAACCTCTACATTTTCTACTGATGACTCATGAATATAAACAGCTTCCTATGCTCCAAAGAAATGTACTCCACTTATTTCAAAATCCTGAATGTTTAATCTCATCTTGATGCCAATACAATACAGAATAGTTTGTAATCCTTACCCCCTATGGCTGAATGGTCTGCAGTTCCACTAGCCATTTCTGGTGATCCAAGCCACCTACTAATGTGCAACCATGACACATTCTCCAGTTTACGCATGCAGAGCAGAATGGATAATATCCACTCTTCTTCCCCTTAGTTTTATTTGTTTGTGAGAGAAATAACTAAGGGAGAAGGGAGAAAATCTCCCCTTCAGCACCAAAACACGACATTTATGTATTGGAAAACATTCTGTCCCAGACAAAACGTTAGCTACCTTGAAGAAAAACATCTGGATCATATACAGCAAATGAACTAACTACTGTGCATTTATTATGTGAACAGATGATTATTTGGAAAGGCCCTCAGGTTTCTGATACTGAAGACTAAGAGACATAATTACACAGCCTAATTGGGATGCCACAGGGGTTTGAAAAGTTGCTAATAAAATTTTTGTGGAGTTCTTTATCTGGTTTAAATTTTATAAGTGGAGTTCAGATATCTTCACCATAATGCAGCAATTTCATTGTTTCTGTATCGTGTTATGCTAAAATTCTGAAATGAGTTATATTTGGGGTTATAATTTGTAAACAATTTAACTGAACCACAAGCTTAAGCATTATTAAAAGATGATCTGTTTTGCCATGCATTCTCGGCAGTTACAGTAACTGGCGATTGTACCTGAGAACTAGTAATTTTATTCACCTAAAAATTAGCTTAGTAGTTACTAATCAGCTTGCAAGGCAAATATAAAGGAAGAAAATCGATTTAAACTCCCTGTTTGAAGCTTGTGCCAGGTCATTACTGAGAAAGTCTAATCTGCTAAATAATTAAAGCTCTGCACTTGTGAAGCGAGACGAAAGCAACTTTACAGACGAATAATAATTCTGAGCTGCTGTTGGGCTCTTTTAATCTATAATTAAACTATGCACACTTCAAATGCATGTCTGTGCATTTGTGTGTGGATTTTCAGCTGACTCAAGTTAAAGAAGGGCCTGTAGAATAGGTTATGCCACAAAGTGCCTGAGCCTTGCCAAAGAAAATCAGCAGTTTTTGGAGCTGGCTTCACTTTAATGTGAAAAGAAAACGTTATATATGGAACCAACAGTTTTGGGAACAACATCTACCTGTGCTCTCATTATGAATAAATAAAGCTCCAATACCCTGAGAACTAGTCAAATACAAAACTCAGGGCTATTGTAGTTTCTAAAAAGGAATAATGGATATTTCCACTGACTACTTTTAGGATGTACAGGTACATATAAATAGTTATTAATTCAGCATTTATCAGGGTGTTTAAATTATCACCCATTCAGTTGGTATTTATTTAAGCACCCTGATAAATGCTGGACTAACTTGGCCAGACAAGTTACTGTATATAAACAGGGAGCAAACCCCATACTCACTACACTGATAATGTTATCTAGCTTGGTAATGAAATGTCTACAAGAAAACAACCAAGTGTCAGCCCTGAAGCCATTTTTAAGCTGGAGCCATTTTGGGAGCATCATCAGGGCTGCTGCAGCAAAGTCAGTTGGAGCTGTGAGAACCTAAGAGGGGGAAAAGAGATAGCTGTGGAAGTGTAGCCAAAACAACATTCTTTCCCATGGGAGCCAAGGACATTCTACCAGGTGTTAGAGAGGCGTGGACCAAAGCCAGCTAAGATGGTGGCTAGGGCCTGGTTTGACCATGTGATGGATGTGTGATCTGAGGGGAAGAACTTTGGGATTTGAAACCTAGGGTCTTTCAGAGTCAGGTTTTCCCCAGATGTGCCAATATGACATGCCTAATAATTCTATTATTTGAGGAACATGCCTGCCTTGGACTTTGAGGAACATGCCTGCCTTGGAGTTTTGATTATGTTGGGTGTGTTAACTGGAATCCTGACACCAAGCTCAGAAACCTCCAAGAACTCCACAGTTCAACCCTGACCTATAAATTTCTATTAGATTACAAGATGCTGAGAGTGGGAACACTAGAGGAAATGTGGGCAACTCAAGATCCAACAATCTGTAACTGAAGATTGACTACTGTACATAGCTCTTAACTATGGTGGATGAGCGGTTAGGAAGTTGGGCTTGTCAATCAGAAGGCTGAGCACTGCCCCCGTTTAGCTTGAAGGTAAATGTTGACTGGGTAGGACTACTTGCTTAGTGAATTTAATTGTTTTATAATCAATAAACATTTATTTTTTCTTTCTCTTTTCCTGTTCCTTTCTGTTTTTATTGCAATGGATCTTTCCTCTCCATTTGATTTCCCCCCCCCTCATTTTTTGTGGTTGTGCTGGAGAGAGGAGAAAGCATATTTATGCCTACTGTGAAAGAGAGTAGTTGGTTTATGCAGACAGGGAGTCAATTAATTTATAAATGGAATATGGTATTTTACTGAGAATTAATTTTAGCATTAGTTATTATTCAGTTAATTTGAATTTGTCAAATTAGAAGTCTATGTTTAAATATAAAGTAAACTTCTCCCTATTCCTAAGAAGCAAGCAAAGCTGATACTCAACTGTGTTCTCATTTATTTACTTCTAATTAGTTCTGGATTCTTCCACTAAATGTGTTGGAAACATCCCATGCATGTTAGTATTTGTTTTTGCATTTTTACATAAAAACTGCATCGTGCTTTTATGCAGAATTTTTTTTTAAGATTCTTGTGGTTAAAATATTTCAAACATGTACACAATAAATAACTAACAGTCACAATCATATGGCAACACTGAGCAGACTTTATCTGATCTTGAAAAAAAATCTAAACAGTGTCAGACCTGATTAACACCCAGACTGGAGACAATCAGGTAATCCTGGTGTAGGATGACAGACTAGAAGCCAAGAGCGCCTCCAGGAAGAGAGCAATGGCAGACCACTTTTACATTGTTTATGTAGCCATTAGGAGGCAAATTCAGCTTTAATGAGATGTTACTTTTATCTAGATTTACAACAGACACTTTGGGTTGAATCCAATTGTGACTATCTTCCGAAATTAGATCAGTATAGATTCTTCTTTTAGCACCCTATGAAATCTTCTGTTGAATTTTGAAGGTTCTCTAGAGCAGGGGGTCACCAACCCCCGGGCTGTGGCCTGTTCAGAACTTGGCTGCGGAAGTGATGGGCAACATCACACAGCTCCACTTGCACACGGAATGGGCGTGTGCATGTTGCAGCTCCATTTGTGTGAGAGGAGAGTGTGTGCGCCTTCTGCTAGTGCAAATGAAGCTGTGTGTGCCCGCCACTCACAGGGAACCATTCCTTCTCCCCCCCTCCCGCTGGTCCGCAAAGCCGGAAAGGTTGGAGACCGCTGCTCTAGGGAGCAAGAGGAGAAAGAAAGGGCAGGAAAGATCCACTGCAAAAGTCAACCTTCGTATGTGCAACATTGGATGTGGTTCCCTGCTTCAAAGTTATTGATCTCTACATCTATATGAGACTGCTCATTCATTGAAATCTATGAGAGATTTTCTCCTCTATCAAGATGTGTCTGGTGAGGACTTTGGAAAAGATATTTACTATGGTCAATGCACTGCTAACAGCCTTTCATAACCGTGCAAACTTCTTTTTGATTGGTGGGTGGGTTATTTATAAACCCTTGAAAAATGAATTGTTTATTTTATTCATTACTCTCCCAAGTTTTAGTTATTTTGTGTTGTTGAAACATTTTTACGCTGCATTGAGATTTTTTTTTTTAGTACAAACTTTGTTTAATTTCTTAAATATATAGATTTAAGCAGGTTAGTTATTCGGATTTTTTCCCGCCATCACAGAAACCCCCAAGAATTTCACTTACTCTTCTTAGAGAATAATTTCTTTCGCCGTCCAATGGGACTCAGCTTGTATTCATTCTCATCACAGCTGCAGTCCTCATTATTCTTGCTGTAATACTTGGGCAGGAGATTGGAGATTCCTTTACTACTGTCTGGAGCCATAAGACTAGCTAGGCCTTTGCATTTATGCAACTTCAACTTCCCATTGGCATCTTCCACACACTGCCATTTCTGGAAAAGCAATAAAAAAAAGAAATAATGGAATAATAAAGAATATATTCCCCCCGATATATCTTTATATTTGAAATTAGTTGGTATTATCAACAAGCTGGAAACATAGGATAGTGGGGAAGATCATGCTTGAAAGTGGACCTCCTTATATTTGTGTACCTTGGTCCAGATCTTGTGAAGTTTTTTGCAGTCAATCAAAAATAGTAGTACAGCAGATATGTTCCTTTCTCAAGTAGAACTTTCTAGAAGCGATATCAGAACACAACAAGCACTGTTCTAGAATATTGTGCCTCTTGTTCAATTAAATAGTTTGAGATATAGAGAGTTGTGCTTTCCTATTTGGTTTCCTCTGTTTCATCTACTAATCCTAAGTAGAGAGGTGTCAGGTCTGCCATCTTTGGCTTGGTGCCCTGCTAGAATCCTGCCATCAAAGGCTAGGAGGGAGGGGGCAAGGGAGAAGGAAGAACAAGTATGGGGATGAAATGGAAAATAGGAACGGGGGGACAAAGACCTTGACAAAGACCAGGAAAGCAGAGAATTTGTTTGTGCCAGGACACAAGGCCCCGCTTCTGAGATTGGAATATGGACTATTCCAAACATTTCAGCAATCTCCAAACACCTATGCAGCTCTTCATGGCTGAAGATGAATTAGTCATGAGGCAAGGGCTGGGATGAGGGGAAAAATTTATAACTTCTTGCACATAAAAATTAGTTCTAGCCTGACTTTACTGCAGCCAGCAGCCTTTAGTAAAAGAAGCTAACATTTTATCAAAATGGAGTTGAGGGTCTTTCTTTCCTAAGAGACCTGATTGGGGCAGATCTGACATGAGGAACAGTTGGTGGGTGTTATAAAACAGGAACATTGATCCTAGCGATCATGGAAACCAATGAAAGATTTATAGAGCCAAAATATACATAAGTGCTATAAATGTTTACATGCACGAATGCATGCACATGCACACACTCATTTATCAACACATGTGGAAGGCAAACTCAAACAGTCAGAAACTAAAAAAGGAGTCTAAATGAAACAAAAGTACCACAACCAAACCTTGTTTTTCAAAAGAGACAAGACTTTTCTTGCAGTTTGGTTCAAGAACTGAAGTCTGGAAGTATGAACAAAAGGGAAAAACACCCCATTGTACAACCTCTGCCTGGAGCAACTGATGAGGAAAGATGCCAATGATTATAGAAGAAACTGAACAAAGCATCACTAAGGTAGAACTCATCAGCAACTGCAGTTGTTCTACTCTGAGGCAAGAACAGTGATGCCATCTAGTTATTTTATTCAACAAGTATGAGCTTGTAAAATTTTCTGGAGACATTCATGGTTTGTAATGAAAAAGGTTAAGAAAGCAAAGATAGTTGGGGGAGGAGGGTTATAAAATACTTACAATTGCTTAATTTTTATTTTAAAAATCAAAATAACTGGCATAATAAAACTGCCATTGTGGAATAGCCATTTTGATGCTTCTTCAAAATGGCTATTCCATCAAACAAAAACAAGAGAAAAGCATGTTTTTTTTTTAAAAAAACCTCCGTTTACTGCTGCTATAAGCACAGTATAATATTAGAATGGTAGAAAATTTAAGTTCACAATAAAAATGGAAACTTTCCTTTCAGAGATTTTATAAATCTGCTAGATTGGATCTGCATTAAATCGTGGTGATAGTTATTCTGCACCTCCTATTGAAAGGTACCAGAACTTGGAGTGATCCAATAACAAAAGAGCGTGATAATTCAGAAATAGTAAATCTCTCCCCTCCCAGCCACCTTACTCCCACCCCAGTACATAGGTTATAGAATAGAACTGATAGAATATGCAACTTTATGTTGTAACGATAGTCATCAACTTGGAAAGCTTTATAAAGGGATTAAACAAATTTATGGAGGATGAAGTTATTATTATCATCATCAAGTAATAATCGCAATAGCTATACAGTGCAACTAATCATTGTAATAGCTACATAAGCTTTCTAGAGGCTGTTGGGGAATATCCTTTGGCACTGCATAATGTGGAAATACAATAGTGGACTAGATAATCTTTGGTCTTATCCAACCCAGCTCTTTATATTTTTCTATTACCATCTGAGAGGACTCAATTTAACATGCTCGAAATCACACCCCAGTGAATAGAGTTTGCAAGGGAAAACGGATCGTCTGATTCTGTTCTTAGTATCTTGCAAAAATGATACATTGGTCTCCTCTATATGCAAAGGACTCCAGATAATCTTAACGAGTCTGTTCTCCCAGTCAGGGTGGAGAATATTTTATCCATTTTCCTGTCACAGAACTCTCCTGAACATGGATGCACCCACTGTGTTCAGTTACATTCATTCTTTGCTTTTCACCACCATCTGTTTCATTTCCTGAAGTCTTTTAGAAAATTAAGATAACCTCATCATTTGAGATTCAGGAGAAGCTGCTTAGGGGCAATTTCATCTAATGCCCTAGTCACCTCTGAACTCCAGAGTGCAACCAGATATGCAGTGGGACTATTAAAGTGAATGTGCCCAAGTGCCCTGAGGAAATCATCTGGGTCCATTAGGCACCAGGTTTGGGCTATCTTAATTGGCTCTCACCTCTGCAGAGGACAAGCGAAATGATGATCAACTTATGCACCAGTCATAGGCAGAGGACTGATGACACTCTTTCATCTTCAGATAATAGCGCTTACTGCTCCAAGGTAAACATATATTTCCGTGTGTGTGTGTGTGCGCACACACACATATATAGCTTTTGGCTTCTCAATTTCTTTTCAATTAAATAAGAGGGTAAGCTGTTACTATCGAGACCACCAATAAATTTTAAAAATACAACCAGAAAAACGGTTTTTCATTGTTTGATTGGCATTTAATTATGAAAAGTAATATCATAGTATAGAACAAATGTGGCAGCTGTCTCTCAGATATAGCTTAGATTCCATTAATTAATATGCAATATTTAAGGAAAATAAACCTGAAAGAACTGCCTCCTGTGCTAGAGTCCCAGTGAATTTCTGTCATAAATAGTATGAATGACAGAACCCAGCATATTTACTTAATAGTTGTTTAGTGCTGCTAAACAGGCCCAGCAACCAGAAGGTTATAATTTAAGAAAATAGTCAATTGGATCTTGACAAGGGCAGGGAGAAAGGCCAGATGGTGCAGCTCATAAATAGAGATTATGTCAATTGGTTTATTCCACTGATTAAATCGAACTCTACTTTCAGCTCTGTTAAATAATATTTTTTAGAGCAGTATAAAATACAAATAAATGCACTAAAAGAGAATTTAGACTACTATCCCAAAGAGCAAAGAGTAATTTGGTTTGTATTAGCATGCTCATGTTGCAAATAATTAAAGAAAAATTTCATTTCTTTTTTCAACTTTATTTCTGTATTAATGCTTTAATATTCTACACTATTTATAAGAAGCCTTGCTTGCGGTGGCGCAGTGGTTAGAACGCAGTACTGCAGACTACTCTGCAGACTTGCCGATCAGCAGTTTGGCTGATTGAA
>JANHJO010001761.1:150636-162545 GCA_032468235.1 Pseudoxyrhopus heterurus | reverse complement strand
AGGAAAGGAAAGGAAAGGAAAGGAAAGGAAAGGAAAGGAAAGGAAAGGAAAGGAAAGGAAAGGAAAATTGTTTTGTCTTTGAGTTAGAATAATTCCCAGAAACTATATCATTTGGTTTTCTAGGCAGTATTTTTGGAAATAGTTCCCATTGCCTTCTCCTCTGGGCTGAGAAAGAGTGACTGGCTCAAAATCACCCCTGATTTTTGTGCCTAAGGCAGATTTCAGGTGCCCCGTACCTAGTCTGGCACCTTGACCACAAGACCAAACTGGTTCTCAAAAGTGATTATCCTATCTTATAAACACAATCAAACTTTGTAGAATATCTGAAATTTTCCCCGCTGAAGACAATTGTGAGGGCAAACAAATTCCTGGCCAGTTTTTCTTTGGGCTTGGAAATTTCTCCAAAGTTTTCTTTCAACTGTTGGCCTTCAGAATAACAATGCTCATTTTAGCAGCGTGTTTTTCATACCAGAATGCTTCATAATCGAGAGTTGCTGTGCCAATAGGCACTACAAAGCCACACGAAAGCAGCTGTTTAACATTAGACAGACCATAGAAGAAGAAGTTGAGAAGAATCCTGCTCTGGGTGGCCAAGTGTCCCAGTTTCAGAGGAAGGTCTCCTGCTTTGAAGGATTGCCCAATCTGGGGCAGTTTACAGATCAAAGAGAAACATCGGCACCAAGAATATCGAGATGTTGAAATTTCCTGTTGGACTGTAGCACTTGGACAGCAATTTTAAGACAATGAGCACAGCTCACCAGGTAATCTTTCCCACTGTAGGGAGATGCAACCGACTGACATGGTAGTTCCCTACAAACTATGTTGATTATCATAATTCTTGATGTGTTTCAATCTCCTACCTCAATTCGTATATCCAAATTTGAAGATCCTCCTCTGCCTCTTTATGGGGATGTGTTTTCTCCCCAGGGAGTGGTAGTTTTTTTGCTTTTGGACTGACAGAGGAGAAAGTAAGAAACAGAAGAAGTCACCCTGTTAAAAATTAAGTTTGTTAATGTATGGATTCATTCTGAGCATCTCCAAAAAAAGGCAGAATATGGTTCAAGATGCCTACATCTTTCAGCAGGAGGGGAAAAAAAAATTGACTAGGATGTACAAAGGATATTTTTATGCCTGTGATGAGGGATGAGGTGGTAGCTTATCTACGTTGACTGCATAAAAGCCAACTATCTTTCTCATTCCTAAATCAGTACCATAGGCTATCTTACAGGGGGGAAACTAGAATGCATAGCCCATGACATTTTCTTCCAACATTGATTGGTGCAATGGTTAAGGCAACTGGTTAAAAATTGGGAGTATGTGAGTTCTAGTCTCTCCTTAGGCACAAAAGCAGTTGGATGATTTTGGGCCAATCCCCAGGAGACTGTGAGTTCTAGTTCCACGTTAAGGGACAAAAATAGATGAGTGACTTTGGGCCAATCCCCAGGAGACTGTGAGTTCTAGTCCCACCTTGGCACAAAAACAGTTGGATGATTTTGGGCCAATCCCCAGGAGACTGTGAGTTCTAGTTCCACTTTAAGGGACAAAAATAGCTGGGTGACTTTGGGCCAATCCCCAGGAGATTGTGAGTTCTAGTCCTGCCTTGGCACAAAGGAAGCTGGGTGCACTGATGGTATTACCTAGTTGGTTAATGAAATATCTGCAAGAAAACCATGACAGCACCAAGGACCCCTCTTTCCACATCATTTGCACATTTGTGGTGATGGAAGCTTTCCCTGCTTAATTGCTGGCAGTGACTGGGACACCTGTTCAAGTCTAATGACGGCCAGAGCTAAGATGTGGCAGACCACCAAGAGTTTACAATGAAGCCTTAGCTGTAATAATGTGCTCAGCAAATTGTTTCTAAAAAAAAGAAAAATAATTAAGGAAGCAACAAGTCGTGGCTGTTCAGGTTCATTTTTACCCAAGGGTTAGTTTAAGATACTGGGAATAAAAGAAAGAGAGATTTTTGGCAGAACAGTGCAGCTCTAATGCGATGTCTCCAGCTAGAAGACAGAGTTCACAGAGCCTGGAAGGACTTTTTTTTTTTTTTAAATTGGCTTTATTGTTCAGAGTAGCTTGATACTGCTGCTGGCTGGAGTCATGGAGCGTGCTCTTTAAATTTAAGGGCTGCAGGGGCATAAGGTGTTCTGCAGTGGCTCAAGTGGTAAGAACACAGTCCTGCAGTACTGCAGATCAGCAGTTTGGCTGATTGAATCCCACCAGCTCCAAGGTCGACTCAGCCTTCCATCCTTCCGAGGTCGGTAAAATGAGAACCCAGATTGTTGGGGGCAAATATGCTGATTCTGTAAACCGCTTAGAGCGGGTTGCAAGCCCTGATAGGCGGTATATAAATACAGTGCTATTGCTATTGGTATTGCTATAGTCTTAGAGAAAAATAGAAGTTTCTCAAGAAAGCTGGAATATTCTAGGAATGAACAGTACAACTTTTGCACATTTTTTAGAGAAACAAGGAGAAATTTTCTGACAGAACAATTAACCAGTAGGACGGCTTGCTTTCAGAAGATGCAGGTGGTGCTCCATCACTGGAGGCTTTTAAGAAGAGATTGGATAATCATTTATCTGAAATGGTATAGGGTCTCCTGCTTCACCAGGAGGTTGGACTAGAAGATCTCCAAGGTCCCTTCCAACTCTGTTACTCTGCTATTCTATTTTTAAAGAGACAAAGCAATAGTCTCACATGCATACTTTTCACCACCTCTGGAATTTCCAAATGAAAAATTATATAGTTTGTTTATCTGAAAGAAAATTTTAAAAAGAGGGGGAATATTTCTTAGCATTCACTCAAATTCCACACCCTACTCTCTCGAATACATTTCCTGCTACTGCAACATAAGCGGAAGGAAAAATTACTCTCTTAACTCTGCCAGTTGCCACCTGGAAAATCAAAAGAAGGGATTTCTAAGCCTTTGTTATGATACCTGTTATGATACTTCAGTCTCAAGATGCAGGACACCTGAATACTTTTGACAAATGGTTTCTCACCTGTCCAAGTTGTTCACAAGCAGTTTGATATTCAGCTCGCTGGCAGAGGTCTTTCACTCGCTGGTATTTGGGCAAAAAATTTTCTTCTTGAGCATCCATTTTTTCATTGTCTCTTTTGTGCAACAGCTTTCTGGAAAAAAAAAGATGCTTTTTTGCTTATGGAAATACAGGTGCCTTAAAAAGGTAAAAAAATTAATGAAATTGACACAAGCTAATTAACACATTTGGATTAATGTGTACCTACTATACCAGTGGTTCTCAACCAGTGGTCTGTGGACCCCTGAGGGGCCTGCAATGTCATCACAGGGGCTCCATGAAGGCTTGAAGAAATGTTATGATTTAAATCTTGAGTCAAGTTTTGGGAATCCATGGCCACAAAAGGCATTTAAAGGGAGTCCATGGTGAAGAAAAGATTGAGAGATACTGTACTATACAATGCAAATTTTCTGCTAGATAAAGCCATTGGACAACATTAGCTACTTGATTATTCATATTCTTATTTCTTAATCTCACTGCTTCTCTCGCATGCTTCTTAGCACAGGATATAAAATAAAGCTGGATTCCGTGACTTGAATGGAGAATATTTCGCTTACTTTTTGTAATATAGAACATTTTTTTAAAAAACTATACAATTTATAATGGTTTGTCAGAAAAGTACAATACTGAAATCTACAAATCACAATCATGAATTGGATTGAATTCTGTATTCATTATTAAAGTTTTTGCCTCTTTTCTATGTTTTCATGGAATCACTATTCTTATACACACTAATCTGTATCCCTTATATAATGCGTTTTCATGAATGAATAGCATAGGGAACTGATACTTTTGTCAGGTATTGATATACTGTCAGGACAAATTTAATAATCAGTTGAATGCAGTGGAAATATGGTATTTAGATAATGCGCCTGATAAAATCAGAAGGTATGGAGCTAAGAGTGAATAGGTGATAAATGATTTTGGACTGAACACAAAAATGATTTACTAACATGAAAAAAGCACATTGCTGTAGTATGGGCACATAAGGAGACAGGATGAAAACTGAACATAAAACAAATATCTAAGGGAAGATTAAATGGCTTGAAAATAAAAGAATACCAAAAAAGTGTTGGTTGCCTGGAACTGCTGAGATTCTCAAAAAAGAAAAGTGGAAGTTGAAAAAATAAAAGGCAATTACAGATGGTCCTTGGTTAAGAATCACTTGTTCAGCAATTGTTCAACTGACGATGGCGCTGAACAAATGGGACTTATGACCAGTCCTTAAAGTTGGCGACTGGAAGTGCCAGAATCACCACTGCTAAGCAGTGTAGTCATGTGATACAATGCTTTAGGAGTGTGCTTCTTAGTGAGGGAAATTCCAGCCCTAATTACTGTCCTTAACTGAGGACAACCTGTGGTGAAGTAGTGTAAGGACAGGGTGGAAGCAAGGATAATTTGCAAACATAGAAAATTATGGACAAATATAGTGAATGATTTGGTGTAAATTAGATCAAGCTATAAAGGCAGTTCCTGACTTACGGCCACAATTAAGCCCAAATTTATTTTGAACTTATCAAAAAAAAGCTCTGTATAACCCTTGCCAATTTTGAGGAATTGATTCTGAGCAGTAGTCTTCCTAGAGAATATCAAAAAACCAAGGTTATCTATATATACAGGTAATCCTCAACTTATGGCCACAATTGAGGCAAAAATTTATGCTGCTAAGTGGATGTTTGTTAAGTGATTTTTATTCCATTTTACAACCTTTCTTGTCATAGTTGTTAAGTGAATCACTGCAGTTGTTAGATTAGTAATACGGTTGCTAAATGGATCTGGCTTCCTCATTGATTTTGCTTGTTAGAAGATTGCAAATGTTGAACATATGATCCTGGGACTCTGCAATTATCATAAATATGAGCCAGTTGCCAAGTGTCTGAACTTCGATCTCATAACTAGGGGAATGTTGCAGCGATCGTAAGTATGAAAAATGGTTATACGTTGCTTTTTTCAGTGCTTCCATAACTTTGAATGGTCACTAAATGAACTGTTATAATTTGAGGACTACATGTATTTTCTTTTCCTTTTGCTTATCTCATGCTTTTAGTTCCTTTGATTTACTACTGGTACTACTCATTCCTCTGCTGTGCTTACATAATGCAGCTTCCTCCCAAGGGAATAGCATGATGACTAAGTATGATTTTATGAAGAACCCATATCAGTGGCTATTGACTATAACAGATTAATGTAGCCTGACGTTTTAAAGACAATGTGATTCTAGGAAGCAGCTAATGAAGAACTAAAATACAGGAAGAATGCCTTTAGGCCTTCTCTGAAAATCCCACAGAAACATCTGGATGGTTATACAGGAAGCAAATTGCTCAACTAGATAGTATGATTCAGTCTCTAGCTTTTACAATAGACTGATTTCATTAACTATGGCAGAGAACTATCTATCACATTAAAAAAACAATTATCTGAGATATTATGTTGATCACATTCAACTGTATGTGTTCTTACTGTATAACAGTTCCAGTAAAAATGAAACTACTAATAAATTCATTTTTGTTATTAAAGCAACTTCCCAAAGGAAAAACATAACATTGCTGAAGAAATTACATAATTTAAGATAAACAACTGGCTTCAACTGCAATTATTCTAGCAACTTGTGCTTCGAACAATGAAGTCTCTAAAAAAATAAAAAAAGCAAATTTCAAAACTACTTACCCTCGCTCCACCAAAAATGAATCTCTCCAAACCTTCATTTTCTTTTTCAAATGGAATCTGGAAAAACTGAAACATAGGTTTGAATCATATTTAACTATGATTAGTACAAACGTGTTGTTTTAACTCTGGTTAAGATCCCAAACGTTTCACTGAAACCAATTTTAGCTCTCTACACACTCATAAAAGTATAATCGTTTATCAGCTTTTTAATCAGACAGGCTGGAGCAGATTTAACAAACTTTTACGGATCCTGGTCAGAAGTACCTAATTTAGTAGTATGGCAGAATTTAGATAAAAATGCTCCATATCTTGCCATATTGTTAAAGCCAATGAACTTTTGGTGAACTATTGGAAGATTCTATGAAATCCTGTGTGATAAACTATTTTGTAGGTTTTTGATTGTTTTCCCCTAAGATTACCTTATATACTGAAATCTTGTATAATCTGACAAATGTGCAAGATTTCTATTGTTTAAAAACTATGTGTAATGTGAAGGTTGTGAATACTACTCTGAAATCAACAGTATCTTGGTAACCACATGTGCCTCATTATCAATCTTTGGATAACAGCAACAGCTATTCAGGTTAGGCAGATATCAGTCTATTGATGATTAAGACAAATCACTTCAGAACATTGTTTATTGCCAAAAGTTTCTGTCTGCCTGCCTGCAATCCATCCATCCATCCCAAATATTTATTGTGGACATTAGCTTCAGTATAGAATTCCTTATATCTCTCCTACTATTTGAAGAACGCCCACTATCCAGACACTATAGAATAGTGAAGCATATTGATAGGAATAGAAATTTTCAGAATAGGAAGAATAGGCTTTGATTATATGTAAAAAAAAAAAGGATGAAAACCTCATTCAGTTGACCTTGGTTATTCCACTTAGCGTGGTATCCAATTGAGAAACTGCTTCCCACCCATGCCCCCAGATCACATAAAAATTCTCAAAACTTTGCCCCCTGCATCAGGATAAGATTAAAAACAGCACAGATACTAAGAGAAAGAATTTCTTATATGTTTGTGTCTCCTTTCCCCTAACAATTTCTATATAACATAAATAGCACTGATATAAAAAAAAACCCGACAAGGGAAACTTGAAATCTGTAATATATGGAAATACTTTTCCCTGAAAGATTCATAGAATATTTTCCCACTGTAGACCTACAAAACAGAACCAAATGTATCATAATGCTCTATTTAATAATCAAAACCAGTGTTCACATAATTTGCTTAAAGAACAGTAAACTACAGGATATATATGTTTTCCACCCTTACCTATTAACCAGTCTTTCAGAATCCAGCAGTTTTAATATGGATTTCCCATCCATGTCAGGTGGAATGTCCAGGCCAGCAATATCTAGAATTGTAGGAGCAAGATCGATGTTCAATACAATGTGAGGATTCCTGAAAAGAAATATATATACACAATCTTTACAAAACAGCTGGAACAATAATCCCAGCCTAATCTGTAGCAGATACAGTATTACACCATATACTCTTCTGAGGATCCAGGTTTTAGCAATTTGGGGAGGAAACTAGTAATACAGGTAGTCCTTGACCTATAACCACAATTGAGCCCAAAATTTCTGTTGAGTTTTGCCCCATTTTACAACCTCTCTTGCCTCATTGTTAATAAGTGAAACACTACAGTTGATAAGTTAATAAACCGGTTGTTAAGTGAATTTGGCTTCCCCATTGACTTTGCTTGTCAGAAGGTCACCATCTGAGTTTTGATCACATGATCATTGGAATGCTGCAAAGGTCATAAGTCCCTTTTCTCAGTGCCTTTGTAACTTTGAACGGTCACTAAATGAACTGTTGTAAGTTGAGGACTACCTGTAATTTAGAATTTAAATTGCATCTGAGAGTGTCACGCTTATATTGCAATAGCTTGTATCCCTTACAGCCATTTTGTTAGCATTATTTATTGATAGGTGAAGTCTATAAAAGTGATGCTATATAAGAAATAAAATCTTGTGCTATATTATTAATTGTATACAATCCAGAAATGCTAGATTTTGCTTCTTCCATTTTTGTAAGGAAGATATAGTTGGCTAGTTTTAAGCTTGTGCAAAATATATTTGGAAGAGAATATTTGTAGCTCAGAGTTGAACTGTGGAGTCCTTAGTGCTCTCTAAGCCTGGTTGTTTTCTTGCAGATGTTTCAATACTAAACTAGGTAACATTATCAGTGCTAAAATGGAATGGGGTTTGTTAATATACTAGTGGTTTACCCTGTTAGTGTTGGTGGTTGAGATCTTGGTAGTTGGAACTAGACAAACAAGTTAACAGTAAAGAACAGCCTAATTAAATACCAAGATCTCTCCCACCAACACTGATACTCTCCCTCAGACCCATGCATCATGTGTCATGTTTTCAACTCATTGAAGCTAAGGGGATTATCTAGCCCTTACAGGGCAATTCAGATATAGATATAAAAATATTACAGATTGGGGGGAAGACAGTTAAAAATGAGATTAAAAAGAGGACATTTTCCTAGGCCAACTAGTGGAGTTCATGGAAGGGGAAAGATTAAAAACAACAGGAATTGATTCACAGATCATTTTTAATCATTATATTACAATAGCTCCAGCTAAGATGCTTATTGAAACAATCAAGAAGTGCAAATCAAGAAACTAAGCCTTGGAAAAACAATTACAGGGATCTTGGAGGACAAGAACATACTTGCCATAATTTACAGAGAGAAATTACAATTCAAAGATAGTGCCATATGGTTAGTTTTCTGCTCTTTTGCAAATTTCCAGCTTACAAACACAGCAAGATAGCAATATGCTAATTTGCAACAATGAATGAATCCATTTGTAAATTACTGGATTTGAAAACAAACAAGGACAAGAACCAAAGATAATACATTTGTTTATTTGCTTGACAAGTGCAGCTCAATTTTAATTACCAGTTAATGCAGTGTAACATTTCAGGATAGAAATAATGAACCTATGGTAATGAGGCCTCACTACATCAATGACTGTTAAATCAGGGATGATAAGTAGGGGGCAGTCAGCAATTAATTTAGGTAGATGCAACCTGCGTTAGCAAAAATATCGCTGTGGATGTTTCTCTCTGTATGGAAATAAGGACGCCAATTGAGTATCTGACAAATCACATTGTACAAGTTCCCTTTTTTACCATTTTCTCTAATGGGATGAACTCTGATTTACTAGGTCATTTTGACTGATCTATGTGAGCATTACAAAAAAAATGAATTTTGAGTCTAAGAAGACTCTTAAATGAAAGCTCCTCTGCAACGCAGATTGCAGGCAATCTAAAATGCTACACTCTCAATATGTCCTGAAGAATCAGACTACTATCAAGGTTAACAATACATTGCAATGGAAACTCCTTTAATTGGTTCTAGAACATCACACACACGTTATGTCTTTTATAAAACATAAAAGAGGCAATCTTTACTATTCCTCTCTCCTATGCCTTCTGAAAAGCTGATTTCAAGAACTGGGGAATTGTTGGCAGCAGCATGAAAGCTGATGCAGAGGAAATTGGTGAAAACAAAATTCCTGTCCTTTCCTCCAGTCAAAGGTTGTGTTGGGGCCTTTAAATCCCTTAATGCTGGGGTTGTCAAACTGTTGTTTGGGGAATTTAAGAAAACTCAATGGGGGTTGCAAGTTTCCTGGGGGATTTAGGCTGAAATTTGATTACCTAGGGTGATAGGTAAGCTTATTTCTTGCCTACCCTAGACCCAAAACCATTGGTTTTGTTTGCAGGCTAATTTTCTGGGCTCTTCGTGAGTGGGAACGGGTTTTCTTGGTGTCATTAAGATTGAGAACTTTGCATTAACTTATGAACTTTAAAATTTTTGTATGAGTCAGAAATATCTTGACATAAGTTTTTGTTAATTTTGAATTAGTCAAGAGGGCTTGGAATTCAGTGTACAAGATTGCTTACATTGATTAAGAAAGAGCTCTAGGGAAGCTAAAAATATAAACCGTTTAAAATGAAGTGTATTTGTTTACATCTGCCTTCCCTAAGCTGGTGCTGTTTGGACATTTTGATCTATAATTCTCATCAGATTTGATTATTCAGAGAATTGTGGCCCAAAAACATTTGGAGTACCTGGGCTGAAGAAGGCAGATCTCACAAAATGCTCAGTCAGAAGCCCTTGTCTTAACAGACTAGGTCAAGCTCAACAAATTATTCCAGTCAAATGCTTGTGCTCTCTCTCTCTTTCTCTCTCTCCTCCCATTGAACCATTATTGCTTATCAATGTGGCTGATACTATTTCAATCCCTGGATAAGGTTCCTTACTACTTGCAACATACCTCAAGATCAAACTGCCAGAATGAAGCCATCTTCTTGGCTTTGTCGTTGGCCCAAAATAAGTCATTATTGGTACATGTTTCTGTTAGTAGCCGACATACAAACAGATGGGCTGAGTTCTGTGTCTCTCCATATTCACTAAGAGTTATGCACTAAGAGCTTCCACTTGAGCATACTGGCACTCCAACTCTCAACCTATTCAGAGTCCTCCAGGTAGTATAAGGGAGGTCAGATCCTTCAGTCATCTCTTCCTTTAATGCTATTCCTTCCTCAATGGTCTCCTTCCTCCATCTTTTAATTCAATTTTGTTGTTGTGTACACTCAAGAATGTTTGTTTTGCCCATAAAGTTGTTCCTAGATCTGAGTTGGCAGGTTTGGGGCATATGTCTGTTCAGAAGGTGTCGAGGATCAATCTTTTGTCTAGATCTCTCGGCATCTGCTGCTACTTAACTTAAATTGGACTTAACTTTCATGATATTCAATAAGAAGAGTCATTGGATCAGAGTTTGAAAAAATTAACATCATCCTATTGTGTTATAGGCATAATATTATTTTGTTGTTCTTGATCTGGTTTCTTATCTGATGAAATTCATTTCACTTGAAATTTTTTTTATGAACAGTCAGTGTACATATTTTATGGATAGAATTGTTGCTGTTTTGCTATATTTTTCTTTCTTTATATTAAAAAGAGAGAAAGTTCAAGTGCTACTTGTGTTAATTCATGCATACTGGTATATATTCATATTCATACACATAGATACATACACATAAACAATTTTAGGGGAGAAATAATTGCTACATTGAAAAAATTATGCACTAAAGTAATTTGTAGATTCACACCATCCTATAATTGATGTGAAATTCTCCCCTCTCTGTCTCTCTACTTCACTTGTAATCAGAACACAAAGGAAATATTGCATAATTCTGCTACTTTACATAATCATTTTCTGATTATTCCTGTCTACTAGAACAGTTAATTTTTTACAGTATTTTTATTTAGAAATCTTTCTTTATTCTTAAGGATGAAAAGGGTTGGTTAAAATGTAACACTCATTTCATCACAGAAATACCAGAATTTCTTCTGTTTTCAGAAACTAGGCTTTTATTTTTCACCTAGCATTTGGATGTATAAAGAAAGAATTTTGGAAAATTTTATTTAACCTACATGTGTAATCAAACTAATTAAATACTTTACAAAATAGGTTTTCAGAACACAACTATCCTGTGGCTTGAAAAGTATTCTAAATTTTGTGAAGCCAAGGAATGAGCTTTATAGCAGCATCTGTTTCAGGTCATGTTAATTTATGATTATTGTATTTTTACTCTTGGTAAAATTTGGTAAGTTTCCTACCTCAAGCAACAAAATGTTTTGGATTGGAATTTCTAAACTTTATTTCAAATTTAAAACATCTCTTTTGAAGCATGAAAACTTTTGATTTGAAGCCTTCAATGGACATTTCAAGCATGTTAAGATTCTTGCAAGATGTTTGAGACAGTCCATTATGCACTCAAAACAGCATTTTATCATGCAAAGTGGCAAGTTTCAAATTCAGTATGGTTTGATTTGAAATGTACGATGGCTTATTTTATTGTCTTAGGGTATCATTTGGACACATATTATTTATTAATAAGCAGTCAAGGTGGCTTAAAACAATTCTTAAACAATTAACAAAATGTTTTTTTTACCATTTTTGCTACTTAGGGGAATAGGGACCAAATGCTCCTTCTTGGGGAGAGTACTCTATGCAGAAGGCCTTTCCCTTGCGCCAGGTAACTGAGCTTTAGGAAGCAAAGGCATCTTCAAAAGGGCCTCTCTTGGAGCTTTGGTGGCTCAAATGGTTAGAACAGAGTACTGCAGATCAGCAGTTTGGCTGATCGAATCCCACCAGCTCCAAGGTTGACT